>CABHPH010152398.1:0-21178 GCA_902168325.1 Peromyscus nudipes | reverse complement strand
TCTCTCTCTCTCTCTCTCTCTCTCTCTCTCTCTCCAAGTGCCTGCAGAGGTCAGAAGAAGGTGTTGGATCTTATGGAGGTGGAGTTACAGGAAGTTGTGAGTCAGTCATTCAATGTGAGTGCTGGGAACTGAGCTCTGGTCCTCTGGACCAGCTGCACCAGCTCTTAACCTCTGAGACATGCCTTTAAAAAATAAGATATTGGAGTGACAATGTGGCATTCTATGCCTCAGCTGGGGTTGAATTTGGAAACAATGTTCTCCAATCATGCACAAGGCTCTCAGGAAGGCCCTGAAGCAGAGAGGGGGAGGAACATGTTCATTCTTCCCAGGCAGCCTGAAGCCACCAGCTTGTGTGCTCAGGGCCACAGGTGTGGCTTTCCTGGAGCCAAAATAATGCTTCAAGCTTACCTAGCCCAGGACTCTGTGTTCCCACTTGCTGCCCAGGTCCCCACCCCAGCATGCCTGGCTGCTCCCCAGGAAACAGGGCAAACAAGCTCCTATTGATTGCCGTCATGGCTGGGAGAATGCGCCTTTGTTGCCTCCACACCTCCTCCCCCAGGGTCCGTGCCCACAGGACAGGTGTTCAGGTAAGAGGCAGCCAGGCCTTGAGACTTTCCTAGGTATCCAAGAGGGACAAAAAGGACTAGAATGGCCCACCCCCAACAGTGGCCTCTGTGCCTTCCTGTGTTCTTTCCTCTTCTCTCTGTCATTTCTCAAGCCTGGAACCCTTCTGTACCCTGCTCTTGGGCAGTGAGCCCCAAGCTGTTCAGTGATAAGACCCTCCCCACATCTTGAGAGCCTGCTGCTCCCTCCACTACCCTGCATCAGGGCAGAAGCTCATGTGGTGAGGAAACACTGTTTATTCTTGTCCACAGCCCTGTGCCCAGCCTGGAAGTACATTCAGTCTCGGAGAACAAACTAAGTCCTACTTAGACCTTCAAAGCTACTCCGGTCTGTTACCCACCTCCCAATCCCCCGCTTGTTCTCTCTCTCTCTCACTATTTAGGCCAGGCTGCCCTTGAACTCCTGGGCTCCAGACATCCTGCCCTCCCCAGCCTTCTGAAAAGCTGGGGTTACAGGCACAAAGCACCAGGCTTGGGTTTTCAGAGATTTTAGTGGTGGGTTTTTCTGTGTGTGTGTGTGGGGGGGGGGTGCGTTTATGCCTGTATGTGGAGGTCAGAGACAACTTTATGTAGTCACTTTTGCCTTTATGTCAATTCTGGGGACCAAACTCAGGTCATCAGGCTTCCCAGAAAGCCCTTTACTCTCTGAGACACCCCACTGGCCCTCACGAGATCTTTTGGTTCTCAGATGTCACTCAAGCTCCTCAACTGGGCTTTGACGCACTCCCTAATTTGGGCATAAACCATCTCTCATGTGCCCCCTCCTGCTGGCCTTGATACTCCATAGCCTAGCCACGCACTGCTTTATCCCTACTTACCGAGCATGCGCGGTGTACCACCATTACTGAAGGAACTAGAGCCGCTTCTCCTGAGGGAGTTGTGTTGTAGACGTTATCAATTGGGGCTGGGAACCACAATGGTCACTCGCTCTCCGCAGTTTGCTCTGTGTGGTTTTCTGTGATGGTCTCTGTCCGTTGCAAAGAGATGTTTCTTGGATGAGGGGTAAGGCCCACACTTTTCTGTGGGCATGAGGGTAAATATTTAGAACAAAGCTGGGAATTACGCCGATTTGGTAATGTGGCAGTTGTAGATTCTCCTCCAAGATCCATGTCTTCGCTAGGCCTGGGTAGTTAGCTTTGTTGTCAGTACCAGGCATGGTTTCCCTTTGTTGCGCAGGCTTTAAGTCCAATTAGAGAGCTGTTGGTTACCGTCAAGGTACCAGCGCCACTACTGTGCCCTTAGGCTGCTGTACCATGCTGGTCATTACTGGGACTCACGGCATTGTATCTGGACTATTGCTTGCTTTACTCCCTTGGAAGCTTGCGTGGTGCCTTCTGGTACCACGAAAGCTAGTCCTCAGGGAAGAGGCCTTCAAGTCAGATCCAGCTGCAGTCCTCTGGGTCCTGTGTTCAAAGTGCACGGTGTCTTCAGCAATAGGGGATTAACCTTCCACCTTGGGAGGCAACCAAGGACAACAGCCATAGTCTGTAGTGGTTGGGATTCTCTCAGAAAACATCAACCAACAGCTCAAAGGCCGCTTCTCACGTTTGGGGCTGGGGGTTTTGTTGGACAGTCTCTGGCTCTTGGGGGAAGCACTGTCAGTCCAGATGAGACATTTTTGTTCAAATTATGTATGTGCACATAGACTTACACGTAATTTTAGGTAGATAGCTGATGGTGCTCTTTGATGATTTTCAGCGTCCTTACTGCTACTTACCCTCCTTCATCCCTTCTCCTTCTGTACTGACTCCCTCCCCCTCCCTCCCTCGTTAAGGCCTGCCTTTCCCATTTCTGCTTCTCATCAATTGTACCTTGCTTTCTCTCTCTCTGTTGCTCTTCCCTCCTACACATGGTATATCATTCTAGTTTCCTGTTTTCTCCAGTTATTCCAGGTTGCATGTTCATATCTGAAGGTTTGGTTTGCTCCATTTTTTTTTTTTTATTTATCTGTTTCATTTTGTTTTTGAGATGGAGTCTCCTGTAACCCCGGGCTGACCTTGAACTCACTCCACAGCCTTTAACTTCTAATATTCCTGCCTCTGCCTCCCAAGTGCTGGATTGCAGGTATGCACCATTGCGCCCGGGTTATTCAGCACTGGGGACTGGTCCCAGGGCTTCGTGCATGTTCAAGTAAGTAGTCTACCAACTGAGCTTCGTGCCAGCTCGCCAGCTCAGTCTTAATGACCCGTGGTCACTTCTTTAGGCCGTGAGATTCTGGTCTTCAGATGCCAGCCTGACCCTAATCTCCTTCCTCATCTTCTCTTCGATGTGACACTCCACTCCCAGGGCATCATCAAGGCAGACGTTCTGTCCTCTGTGTTCCTGCCCGTGATGTGCCAGAGGAGATGAGCACACCCACGGGGGAGCCCATTCGGGACAAGGACGTGCAAGAGTGGACACTGCCTTCCCCTCCCTGCCATGAGAAGCCAGAAGGACATCGCTGTGACACTAACTTCAGTGAGCCAGCAGTCATCAAGCAGGACCAGGGACCAGTGCTCATCCCAGAGCTGTGCACTGTGAATCTCATTGTTTCCCTGGGCACATGGTGTCATGGATTCAGAAATGTTACAGAGGCCTTGGCTGCAAGGCCTGTGACTCCTTGCTGGCACCAGCCAGTTTTAAACTTTTTCCTTTTGGATCAGATTTGGGATGTCCGCTGTAATAACAATCAACAGTAGCTGCTTTACCAACTACAAATAAAGTCTCTCGTCTTTCTACTGACGCCCTGAGGATGCCAGTGTGAGTCGGAGACAGGTGATACAATGTGCTAGAGGTCACCCAGGTGATTCTCACTGCCCATCAAGCCCCAGATCCCAGGCTAGTGGGCACCCAAGGCCTTGATCTCTACTAGCTTGGCCACCAGGTGCTGGACCAAGGCAGCGAATGGGTAGGGAGGCTTAGGAACCTCAGCCCCTCAGAAAAGAGTCTCACCCTCAGGAAACTCAAGGCACAGCAAAGCCACTGATCTCTGTATTAGGAGCTTGGCTCTAGGGCTGGGTCTGCCTTCTTATCTGCTGTGCGTCTCTACTCACATTGCTTACCCTCTCTGTGTCATGGTGTCCACTCTGTAATGGAGCAATAAGTTCCTTCTCTTGGGCCCGCTCTGACAAGGATGCACAGTGATGTTTGTGGATATGCTTTGAAGCTGCAGTGTGTTATTATCTATTCCTGGAATAGCATGGGAATCAGAAACCATGTGATGGGGGAATGCTGGGCTGGGCTTGCTCTAGGTAGAGAGAGGCAAGTGAACCTATTGCCCAGCCAAGCTCACATGACGAGACAGACCCGCTAAGTAGGTCAGCTTTTGGCAGAAAGAGCTATTCCTGGACCTGCCTGTCCGTGCAGCGCAGGGGTTGGGAGTAGAGCCCGGTTATTTCAGGGCTGCCAGAGAACACTGCTCAACAGTTTTCTCTTGGATCCTGGCCCTGCCTTTGTGGCTTGGGCCTGAGAGGCCAGGAGGCCCTTATGAGCTCAGGGCCAGTGTTCTGTGGGCACTCTAGGGTAGAGGCAGTGACCTAGGAGCATCTCAGCATAGCTAGGCACCATGCCTAAGCAGCTGTGGGTGAGGCTGAATGACCATACTACATCCCAATGACTGCTTGTACAGGCCTGGCTCCCTCACATAAAGTGCGTGTGTGGTGTGTGGTATGTGTATGATGGTGTGTGCATGGTGTGTGTGTATGTGTGTGTATGTGGTGTGTATGTATGGCGTGTTTTATATATATGGTACTTACTGTGTGTGGATGTATATGGTGTATGTGTATGGGGCATGTCTATGGTGTGTGTGTATGGTATGTTGTCTGTATACGGATATGTGTGTAATGTGTGTATGATATATGGGATGCATACATAGTGTGCTTATGTATGATGCTGTGTGTGTGGTATGTGGTATGTGTGTATGATGTGATATGTATGTGGCGTGTGGTATATGGTGTGTATATATGTCAATATAGTGTGTATGTACTATGTGTGTTACGTTGTATTTTTTGGGGCGTGTGTGTAGGTATGTGTGTGTGTATAAAATGTATGTGACATGTGGCAGTGTTTGTGTCCTAGCAATGTTTTATTTACTTATTTATTTTGAGACAAGGTTTCACTGTGTAACCCTGGTTGGCCTGGAACTCACTATGTAGATCAAGCTGGCCTTGAACTTTTGGAGAGACACTGCCTCTGCCTCCCTAGTTCTGGGGTTCAAAGTGTGCACCCCCATTCCCTAGCAGTGTTTTAGGATTCATGAGATGGATAGCACTGTGCACAGTGGTACCTGTTTGTCCCTGAGCTTCTAGGGTGACTGTGGGAAGGACAGAAGCACTGGCATAGAGGTGGCTGAAGAGTACCCCCAAGAGTGCCCCGTCTGGGCAGAGTGGCACACGCCTGTAATCCCAACACTGAGGCAGGAGTGCTCAGAGTTCAAGGCCAGCTTGGGTTCTGTGTGAGACGTGGTCTCCAAACAAAAATGAAACAAAACGCAACTAAAGAATCCCTTCGGGCACACGGTGACCTTGAGGTCAGCCTGACCACAGGAGACTTGCTCAGCTCTTCCAGTGTAGGAGCTGGCAGGTGGCCTCAGGTGCTGTGTCTGCACAATGCCCCAGTGAGAAGTGAGACAATTAATACCACACCTAATGGAGCTGTTATTGTTACCTTATTTAACTCTAACAGCAACCCAGTGAGGAAAACATAGGGACCTATTTTTAGACAAGAAAATGGAGGCTCACAGGGGCTAAGAAATGTGTGCATGGTCTTATAGACGAGAAGCAATTTTACTGAGATTTAAGTCCAATTTGATGCTATGATTTGCTGTTTTAGCTCCCACTCACTATGACTGGTGTATGTGTGTGTGTACGTGTGTGTGTGCACTCAAGTATGTGTGTATGTGTGTGTGTGTGCACAGATACATGAAAAGTGCCCAGCACAGCATGTTACACAGTGTGTTTATTACACAGTGAGTAGCTTCTGCATTTACTGTACTCATTATTATCACACATATTTCTCAGAATTTAGCCGGAAGTAATAAAACTTCAGCATGGCTGGTAAAAGTAGAGGGTTTTCTAAGATATTAGAAAAATACAAGAATCTCATTCCCATGTGAACTGTCAAGAAGAGGAGGCTACCACCCATAGGTAATCCCCGGTAGAATTCCCTGTAATTATGAAACCTGGAGAAATGTACATATCAAACCATAAGGGAGTGGTTATATAAATTATGGTTGATTTCTTTGCTGGAAAATTACACACCCACTTAGAACAATGATAATATGACTTAACATGGAAAGTGTTTATTATATAATTACTATTACAGAAAAGATGCTGGATATAAAAATTCTATTTTTGTTCTAATTACACCTCTATTAAAAAATATCATCTGCATGTCAAAGAGAGCAGAGAGGGAATATGCAGACAGTTGATGTGTTAAATGCTGGATTGAGGGTTTCTCTCTTTATAATTGATTCAATAATTCAACCATAACTTATTGAGAACTTACCAAGTGTCAGACATCAAGTTAAGCATAATTACTAGTGTGGGTTATATTAGACTGCAGGAAAGCTTGAAGAGACAAGAAGGTTTTATTGCCTCCTGAAAGCAGCTCAAAACTGATATGGCATCCTTAGAGTACCAAGGTCCTCAGTTTTCCACCAGGTGACTCTGGAGGGCTACGCTCGCATTCCTGATGGGCAGGCCATGCCCCTTCCCAGGGAAGGTCTGAGGGAAGTGAGGTATACACCGCACCACCTGCACGCCAATGTGCCAGTCAGGGAAGGCTGTATACCGCACTACCTGTATGCCAATGCGCCAGTCAGGGAAGGCTGTATACTGCACCACCTGTACGCCAATGCGCCAGTCAGTTCTTGGTTATGTAGTCACCCCAGCCACAAGGTAGAGAGGGACATTTTGTTTCATTAACAGTGCTAAAGAG
Organism: Peromyscus nudipes; assembly: GCA_902168325.1. Taxonomy (NCBI): domain Eukaryota; kingdom Metazoa; phylum Chordata; class Mammalia; order Rodentia; family Cricetidae; genus Peromyscus; species Peromyscus nudipes. The sequence continues at coordinate 14,639 of CABHPH010152398.1, read as the reverse complement.
CAGGGCTCTGCTGATGTGGGAGAGAGGGAAGGACAGCAAAGGGGTACCACATCGTGTGCGACTTTCCCTGGGAGAGGCGTGAACAAAGGTCTCTTCACCCCAGAAAGGACACTGATGACCAAGAAACCCTTCCGCTCGAGCCCATCTTGGTAAACCAATGAGTTCACTGGCATTTCTTGTTGGAGCAGGAAGTGAGGAGCATGGCCAATGGAAACCCACCCCAGCATGGGTGACAACTCTCAAGTGTACTCAGCTCCACCAAAGACCGTCTGCTCCTGCCACTCGGTAGTGGTCTAATGCTTTTACAGCTGTGTGCATCTGGTGGTGTCCTGAGTGTCTGCACCTGATAAAGAGGATGAGTTTTTTAGGAAATTATTAGGGTGTGTGTGTGGTGTGTGTGTGTGTGTGTGTGTGTGTGTGTGTGTGTGCGCGCGCGCTACAGGCATGTGAGTGGCTCAGTATGTGTATGGGAGTTGGAGGCTAATTTGGGGGTGTTGGTTTGGGGAGTCAGTGCTCTGTCTTCACTGTGGGCTCTAAGTTGTTAGATTTATGTGGTTTCACCTACTAAGCCATATCGCTGGCCCGAGTTTCCCCAGTTATGATGTTCCTTATCTCTCCAAGAGAGAGTGTATCAGTTTGGAGGAAATATATAACACAACACTCTGGGGGCCAAATGTAAATTGAGGCCATGTCTTTGAAGAGCCCTGCACTGAGGAAAGACTTGGTGTGTCAAAGAGTGCTGTACTGGGGTTGTGGGGCCCCAGGGTGTGGGGTGGGGAACTCTGCCTGGAAGGCCTTGGCCTCTCCACCTTTGGGAAGATTCTGCCTTTACGGAGGGTTACCATGACTGAGCCCCTCCTACCCTGCTCATATCAGATGGCATCATGCTTTTTAGGACCCATCTACCCTCACTCGAGCAGGGGTGAGAGGTCCTCTTGACCCAACCTGGGACTGACTGACCAGTGCTTCTGGGAGCCGAGCGGAGTGGCAGGTTCTAGAGCTATGTTCTGACTGGTCCGTTAGACTGACTGTTCATCCAACTCCCCTTCTATCTACCTGTTGTATCCCAAGAAATCCATAGTGAGCACTCCACTCCCCACCATCTATTTTTTGCTTAAGGTAGCTAGTAAGACCAAAATAAATGGAGCTAATTCAAGGGCTGAGGTAAGTTAACATGGCTTCGATTTTCCCAGTGTGATGAGAAGCCAGTGGGGGTTTGAAGGAGGGCAGGGCAGGGTTTCCAGGCAGGGAGTCAGCAGTGTATAAATCTGGAAATCTTTTATTTCTGTGAGTGGTTTATTGATTGGACAACAAAATGACCGCCAAGAGGAGAAAATACTTAACAAGGCATTAGAGGGCAGGGAACAGGAGGCTGGTGATGGCTCCTGGGGGAAGGGCTTGGAGGCCTGCCATCCAAGAAGAAGCTTGGCTGTGTGGTCCTGGGCACACCAGCAACCTCTCCGAACCTGTGCCTTCCATTCAATAAGAAGATCGAGACTATTTAAGTGAATTAAAAACCACGGCTGGATGTGATAGTGAACATCTGTAACCACAGCACTCAAGAGGTAGAGGCAGGAGTCTCGGGAGCTGAAAGTTATCTTTGGCTATTGCGTTCTAAGGTAGCTTGGGTTATAGGAGAAGCTGTCTCACACAAACAAGAAAACAAAACACACATGGGCACATGCACACACACATGCACGCACACAATACCACCACTACCACTACCACCACTACAACTGAGCTGGGCATGGTGATGCACACCTTTAACTCCAGCACTTGGGAGGCAGAAGCAGGCGGATCTCTGTGAGTTCAAAGCCAACATGATCTACATAGTGAGTTCCAGGTCACCCAGGGCTACATAGTGAGTCTTTATCTCAAAACAAACAAAGAAACAAACAAACACAAAACAAACCTTGCAGAAATATCTAGGGAGACTTTAATATGCTATTCTCTCCAGGCCTGGCTCAACCCCGTGTCACAGTGACCCCCTACTCTGTCATGATCTCTCTGCAATCCATCCACCAGCAACTCCCAGCCTGGTGATACCTCCTGTGTTCCCATTTTCTCCCACTGGTGTGGCCAAGCACATTAGCCCCTGGAGGCTGATGCACTCCTCACCAGCCTTCCTGCCGTTATCTCTGCCTCCTTCCACTTGTTATCTACAGAACAGACACCACGACCTTTAAAAAAACAAAATACTCAGAACAAGTGACAGAAGGCCGTCTGAAGAGATGACCTGTCTCAGTCACTTCCTGTTGCGGGGATCGAACACCATGGCCAGAGAAACTCAAGGAGGAGAGAGTTTATCTGGGCTTATGGTCTGTCATGTCAGGGAAGCATGGCAGTAAGGTACTGGCATGGTGGCAGGAAGAGGAACCTGACAGGTCACATCTTTCACTTCAGATATGAAGCAGAGAGAGAGCAAAGCGGAAGTGAGGCATGGCTCTAAACTCTCATCAACAGTGATGTGCTTCCTCCAGCAAGGCTGCACCTCCCCAAGTAGCGCCACCAACCACAGGTCAAGTGTTCAAATGCCTGACTCTGTGTAGGATGTTTTCCTCTCAAACCACCACAACGCCTCTGTGATTCCAACTATTGGTTGTTCTGGAAAAAAGCAAAAAACGATGGAGCCGGCTAAAGGGCCAGCAGTTGCCAGGAGCTGAAGAAGAGGTAATAGAGAGAGCATGGGAAGTTTGTAGGACAGTGAAACTTCTTGTCTCACACTGTGGCTGGGGAACCCATGTCCTACAGCGTTAGAATCCATGTACAGCACAAAGAGTACAGCAAACTGTGGACTTCAGTCAATGATGGTGGATTAGATCATGTTGGGAGTGATGTGTCACATCAGTGCAAGGTATTGAAATTGTGTGTGTGTGTGTGTGTGTGTGTAAGAGATAGAGATAATGAGAGATAGATGTATAGATAGGTAGATAGATGATAGATAGATAGATAGATAGATAGATAGATAGATAGATAGATAGATAGATAGATAGATAGACGGATGGGTGGGTGGCTGGATAGATAGATGGTGAACAAATGTGAGTGTGTGTGAGAGTGGGTGATTAGGTGTGAGCGGAACTCTGTACTTCACATTACATTTTTCCACAAATATAGAACTGCCCTGGAAATGGAATCTAATACATGTCAGGTCACATCATTTCTCTGGAAACCCTCCCTGCTCCCCATTGCACCCACGGCTCAGGAAGTCTCTGTGACGTGGCCCCTGCCTGCTGTCTTCGCACGGGATTCCTTCTGTTCCTACTTTGCTCTCATCTCCAGGCCTTTGTATAACTGTTGCTCCTCCCAAGACACTTCCTTCAAGTAGCTGGCTGAGAGGCCCCTGACCATTGACCGAGAACTGCCCCTCCACCCCGAGTCACTCCTCGACATACAATCCTGTTTGAACTCTATGCACGCGTCCTTGCTGCCACTTTTCTTGCTTGCAGAGCACCTAGAGCTGTGATGTTGTCATGGAAACAGGGGGTCTTCACTACCATTTCCACTGCTTGTTGCCAGCTCCAGCTCCTAGAACAATGCCTGATAATTCCGAGTTACTTAAATAGACACTGTGTGTGTTCAAGTGTATGCATGTACGTGTGGGTCAGCATGGAGGTCAGGGGTTGACCTTTGGTGTCACATTCCCCCCACTATTTATTTATTTATTTACTTATTTTTTTAAACAGGGTCTCTCACTGGCCTGGAGCTTGCTGTGCATGCTAGGCTGGCCAGCCAGCAAACCTCAGGGATCTGTCTCACACTGGAAAGGCTGATAACTAGTAGTTCCTCAATTTACAAAACTGGGTGTCTTGGTAGTCCCAATCTGGTGCTGGAGGCCTGGTCTTCTCCAGGAGGCTGCTGCTCTTCAGTCTATGTTGGAATCCCAAAGAAGCTGACTATCACTGATATCTAATATCAGTGAAGGGATGCTGCAGCAGCAGGATAGCTGGATTTACAAGCAAGAGTGAAACCAAGCAGGCAAAAAGCAAAAGTTTTTTTCCCAGGCCCTTTTTATCTAGGCTGCCACCAAACAGTGCCACCTACATTCAGTGTGGCTCTTCCTGCTTCAAATAATCTGATCAAGAAAAACCCCCATAGGAGTGTCTTCTGGCTTGCTTTTTAGTTGATTCCAGATTCAGTAGAGTTGACCACTGAGATTAGCCATCAGAGCCCTGAAGTGCACGTGTGTGTGCACAGGTCTAGCTGGGTCAGAGCCTGAAAGCTGTCCAAAAACATCATCCTTCCTCCTTATTTCCCTGGGTCCAGCCTGTGCTCACATGGCAGGCAGCCCTGCAGGCTCAGCCCTGTCACCGTTTTGCTTAGGGGATGTCTTAGTTAGGGTTTCTATTGCTGTGAAGAGACACCATGACCATGGCAACTCTCATAAAGAAAACATTTAATTGAGGTGGCTTATAGTTCAGAAGTTCAGTCCATTATCATGATGGTGGGACATGGTAGTGTGCAGGCAGACATGGTGCTGGAAAAGTAGCTGAGATTCCTACATCTTGCAGGCAACAGGAAGTGGTCTGAGACACTAGAAGTGGCTTGAGCATATATGAGACCTGAAAGCCCACCTCTACAGTGACAGCTTCCTCCAACAAGACCACACCTACTCCAACAAGGTCACACTGCCTAATAGTGCCATTCCCTTTGGGAGCCATTCTCTTTCAAACCACCACAAGGACCTTTCAGCTTTCCACTGCTCTCCAGGAGAGCTCTGGGAATCCACAGCCACTGAGACTTCCCTCCCCTGCTCCAAGCCATTTGGCCCACCTGCTTTTTCTTTTATGACAAATGTGATGTCATATTAATAAGCTGTGTCAGAAACGTGGCTCATAAATCCCATAGGACCCAAGGAACTTCACCACTCCAAGTGTTTAGGAAAGTAGTCCTGTTGACTTTTTTCTTTTTCTTTCTTGCTTTTTCCACATAGAGTTTCTCTGTATATATAGCATTGGCTATCCAAAAACTAGCTCTGTAGACCAGGCTGGCCTCAAACTCGGAGTTCCACCTGCCTCTGCCTCCCGAATGCTGGGATTAAAGGCGTGCGCCACCATTCCCAGCATGGTTAGCCTTTTCAAGCCAGAATTTCCCAAATGGTTTTGACCATGGAGCCTGATTCCTGCACTCACCCCGCAGCACCTGCTCTTGCCTTCGCTGTTCCCTGCCCTGTTCCACCCGTCCCTTTTGTCCCTTTCGCCACAGCCTGGGCTTCCTCACTATACAAGTCTTAGAGTGCAGAATCCCAGGCTTCCTCAGTGGTACTCACATCCCCAGTCAGTCCCGTTGCCATGAACACCCTGCCTCCCCTGAACCCTCTTCCTGCCCACTTCAGATCCTTCTGTTCCTGGTCTACATCAAAGAGCGCTTTCCATAAGAACCTTTTATGCACCCTTGGGTGGAATAAGAATCCTTTTCCCTCACGGCTTTTGAGAGAAATCTTGGTAGTGGAGGGCAGGACCCAAGTGCTTTCCCACTTCACAGCATCGGGTTCTTAGAAGGCACTGACTACAAAATGCAAGGAGACGGGTTCACGAGTCCAGCCCACCCTGAGCCCCTGGTCCAGTGCTGAGAGATAAGGGCGTAACAGGAAGCCGAGAGCGGGATGGAAAGCAGTAAGGGTGGTGAGAAAAAGCAAGGACCAGAAGGGAGGACTCCTCACTGAAGAGCTGTCCCTTGGCAGGACACTTGCCCTGTCTCCTCGTCTGTACAGCAGTGAAAGGTGGAGTATGTCTTACAGGATTCCCCTGGGGAACAGCGCCTAGCCCACAGCAAGGGCTCGCGGTGAGTGAGATGTTGTGGTTGTAGTAGATAGCTTTGCCAGTGGAGAAGTAATTAGTTCACTACGTTTCCAGCAAGTGTCAAAGGGGAAAAGCCAGGCTTGTGGTGACACTGGGCTGTCTGAGCCCTCCAGAAGTCAAGGCAGGGGGACTAGGAGCTCAAGGCTAGCCTGGGCTGTATTAGGAGACCTTGTCTCAGTGCGTTGTACATGGGAGCATAAAGCAGATGAGCCAGGCTTGTCCGGAGAAGGGTTCTCAGAGGATACGGTGATTAGGTCAAGATGGGAATGAGCCACAGTGGCCTGGTTGAGGGGGCTGCGAAGGTGTTCCCTGCAGTAGGCACAGCATGAGCAGAGCTCATGGGCTCCATGATGAGAATGCAGAGAAGTGGGGAGAGAGAGCAGGACAGGAGCTGAGTTTGCATCAAGGCAGATGAGGAGGGGCATGGTGAGGACTTGGGTCTGCACCCCACCACAGGGAAGAAGAAGTGGCTAGGAAGTCTTAGAATGACAGGAGGAAGTGACTACTGGGGTGTGCAGGGATGAGAAAGGAGCAGTGATTGGGGTGCAACCCGTACACACACAGCACAGTCAGGGCCACCTAGGATGTCTGGTGAGAAGCAGCTGCTCCACAGTGGGTGTTGTCTTCCATCTGGGACATGCTGAGCCTGAGGTTGCAGATGGGGTTAATCACTTAAGGGAAGTAAAAATAACACACAGAGTCAGATCATACTATATTAAGGATGTCAAAGTAGGCGAGGTAATTATAGGTTGAATGGAGACTTGGGGTTGTGTGTGTGTGTGTGGGGGGGAGACATCACCTGAGTTACATCAAAAAGGGCTGGGGTGGGGGATGGGTTAGCCCTTTTTTTTTTTTTATGAAGAAGAGATTCAAGTGGAGACCAGTTTTAGTACAAAGGAGATAGAGGCCACAGTGGATTCCTACACTGCCTTTCATGAGTCCTGGCAGGTGGTGAAACAAGTCCCAGGCCAGACACTGTGATGTCTCAGGAGATGCATCTATCCATGCAAAAATAAATATTTCCTGGTCACTGTCTTTTGGGGCATAACAATGATCTGAATCCAAGTCCTTTGTCTCCCTCTGGAAAACACAGACAGCAAATGTGTCGGCATATAATTTGACAACAGATTAATTTAGGAAATGATGAAAGAGTCTAGATTGGGCAGTGATAAGGAGACTCTGCTTGGAGTGGTCCTCTGAAGGAGTGACATTTGACTGTGTGTAGATGTGTGTGTCTATGCTTGCATACACATGAGATAGCATGGTATGTGTGTGTCTATGCTTGCATACTCACGAGGTAGCATGATATGTGTGTATCTATGCTTGCATACTCACGAGGTAGCATGGTATGTGTGTATCTATGCATGCATATTCATGAGGTAGCATGGTATGTGTGTATCTATGCATGCATACTCATGAGGTAGCATGGTATGTGTGTATCTATGCGTGCATACTCATGAGGTAGCATGGTATTCATGTGAGTCAGAAGTCAACCTCAAGCATCATTTCTCAGGTGTTGTCTACTTTGGTTCAAAAAAATTATATTTGAGGGATAGTGTGTGCGTACATGTGTACCAGTACAGGCTTGCTATAATGAATAAATCAGAGGACAACCTCAGGCCCTAGCCTTCCAGCTTGCTTGAGATGATTTCTTGTTTGCTGATATTAGCTGGTGAGTGAGTTTCTGGGGATTCTCCTGGCCCTGCTTCCGTTCTTACCCCAGGAGCACTGGATTACATGTGTGCTACCATTCCTGGCTTTACATGGCTTCGGGGATCTGAATCCAGGTCCCCATGTCTGTACAGCAAGCACATTACCTGCTGAGCCAGCCCCCCCCCCATGCCCAGCTCTCCATCTTGATTTTGAGATAGGATTTCTCACTGACCTGGAACTCATGGATTAGACTAGGCTGTCCAGAGAGCCCCATGGATCCTCTTGTCCCTGCCTCTGCAGTGCTAGGTTGCAAGTGTGTGCTCCCACACCTGGCTTCTTACATGGCTGCTGGGGATTGAACTGGGGTCTTCATGTTTGTGCAGCAAAAGCTTTACCAACTGAGCAATCTCCCCAGCCCAAAGGAAACTTGATTTTCAATAAAACAGTTAATAAATCTCATATTTCTTTGGGAGTGTTTATTTGTTTCTTTTCTTTTTTCTTTTTTTTCTTTTTGAGAGACAGGTATAGCCTCGAACTTGTTATATAACCGAAGATGACTTGTTACTCCTGATCTCCTTGCCTACATTTCCCGAATGTTGGGATTACAAAAGTGTGTCACCATGCCTGGCTTAGAGATTTCTGGTTTGGAAATGTTTTATTTCAGTGTGTGTGTGTGTGTGCCTGCCACAGTACCTGTGTGGTGGTCAGAGACCAACTTTTGGGAGTCAGTTCTCTTCTTGTACTCTGGGTTCTGGGGATCAAACTCAGACCATCAGGCTTGAGTAGCAATGGCTTTTACCCACTGAGCCACGTCACTGGCTCCACCTTCCTATCTTTGTGTTTACATGTTAAATACTTGACACAAAATATTTAAGGCAATAGAATACGAAATAAAAACCATGAAGATGAACAATGAAACCATTAGGAATCAAATGAAAATAAAGAAAAGAAAATGGCATTGAAAATATCTCCATGCAGAGAGAGAGAGAGAAGCAGGTGTGAGGAGACTCTGGGAACCTTGATAAGAGGAGCAGATTGGCACTGGTAAAACAAAATGTAAATATTTTACTAGTTAGCACAAACTACGGAACTGACCAAGAGCAAAGAACTTATGATACACCACTTCAGAAGGGCGCTAATGACAAGCTGGGTAATGAGTTCAATTAAAAGAGGATTCAGGCTTAGTCATTGTGCAAGGACACTGGAGATGTCCTGAAAGAAACTTAGAGGCTTTTCCAAGATCAACAGCAATCCAGGAGTTTTTGTTTGTTTATTTGTTTTCGTGTTTTTGAGACAAGGCTCCCCTGTGTAGCCGTGGCTGTCCTGGAACTCACTCTGTTGACCAGGCTGGCTTCAAACTCATAGAGATCCACATGCCTCTGCCTCCCAAATTCTGGGATTAAAGGAGTGTACCCCCTCCAAAAAAAAAAATCCTAATCATTTTTACAACATGACTAGAGTGTGCTGTGAAGCTAGAAGAAACTTCTGGGAATTAGAAAAAAAATTAAATAAGCTATGCTGTAGAGAAGGCAGAGCCATCTCTTCTGTCTTCAGAAATAAAAAATTGCAACATTGTCATAGATGAAAAGGCAATCAATAACAACGGAGACAAAAATGTAAGAAATCACAGCGGCAAATCAGACAAGCAGTTAATAAGAATGTAAAGCATTTTCTAAAGTCTGTCACTGATTGTCAAGCTATTGGTCAACTGCTAAAAATTGTGGTTTATCTCACTGTGATTTATCCCTCACTGCCGATAGCTCATCACATTCACCCCTGCATTTGTCAACGGTTGCACAATACTGCTCCTAACCCCTAACCCCAATTAAGTATTTGCATAGATCTGCCGACCCAACACATTCTGCAACTCCACTCTGTAAGGCACTGCCTCAGGGTGCAGAGGCTCCTAACCCCTAACCACAGTCAAGTATCTGCAAAGGTCTGCAGATTCACCCCTGTAGGCTACAGTAGCTGGGGTAGGTTATCTGGACCAGGCCACTGAATGGCTCTTCTCCAAGTGTTATTTGGTGACCTGCAGGGACCAGTGTACTCAGGAGGTAGGAGATAAGATTAGATGCAAACTATCACTTCGGCCCAATTCCCATTACCCAGAGTAAGTCAATGACCAAGCCTGGTGTCAAGAAGGTGGAGCTGAACTCTTGACTCTTTAGTGGCCAGAACTTCAGGGTGGAGGCAGTGAAGACCTTGGAGGAGGAGGGGAAGGGGAAGAGGAGGGAGGAGAAGGAAGGAAGAGGGAAGAGGAGGAAGGAGGAAGAGAAGGGAGAGGAGGAGGGAGGAGGGAGGAGGAAGGAGGAGGAGGGAGAAGGAGGAGGAAGAGGAAGAAGGAGGAGGAAGGAAGAGAAAGAAAGAGAAGGGAGGAGGAGGAGGGAGGAGAGGAGGAAGGAGAAGGGAGGAGGAATTAGAAGGGAGGAAGAGGGAGAAGGGAGGAGGAGGGAGGAGGAAGGAGAAGGGAGGAAGAGGGAGAAGGGAGGAGGAGGGAGGAGGGAGGAGGAGGGAGGAGGAGGGAGGAGGAAGATATCCTTGCTATTTTGAGGAGGGAGGAGGAAGGAGGAGGAGGGAGAAGGAGGAGGAAGAGGAAGAAGGAGGAGGAAGGAAGAGAAAGAAAGAGAAGGGAGGAGGAGGGAGGAGGAGAGGAGGAAGGAGAAGGGAGGAGGAATTAGAAGGGAGGAAGAGGGAGAAGGGAGGAGGAGGGAGGAGGAAGGAGAAGGGAGGAAGAGGGAGAAGGGAGGAGGAGGGAGGAGGAGGGAGGAGGAGGGAGGAGGAAGATATCCTTGCTATTTTGAAGCCCCTTCTCTCCCTCTCTCCTTTGCTCCTCCCCTCTTCCTCTCCCTCCCCTTTTTCTTTCCTTTACACAACATGACCAATAGCATGTTGTGAATCTAGAAGAACCTTCCCAAAAATTACCCAGAAAAAAATATTTTGAATTAGCTGTGCTGTAAGGAAGATACAATTTCTCTCCAGAAGCATAAAATTCCATCCCTCTCTCCCTCCTCCCCCTCTCTCTCCTCCTCTCTTCCTTCCTTTCATCTTTGTGTGTGTGTGTGTGTGTGTATGTGTGTGTGTGTGTGTGTGTGTGTGTGTGTGTTTGAAACAAAGTCTTGCTGTGTAGCCAAGGCTGGCCTTTAACTCACTCCTGCCTTAGTCTCCTGGGCCCTGGAATTATAGGCACAGACCACCACTCACACTCTGCAATCTTTTTCTCAAAGCACCCCTGGATCCTTCAAATTATATAAACCCCAGCTTCCCACACAACTTGGGTCTCTGCCTGGCAGCTCTATTCTTTTAATAGATGGTACTCGAGGTAGCTGAAGGCTGACTTCTCTAACAATGGACTCTTCTCAAATACATGCTTTATTTATTAGTATTTTGAAATACTTAATAAACAAAATTCTATTAAAGTTAACGTTCTCTTATATCTTTTCAAGCAATTTAAGGCAGACAAGGAAGTGCTGTTGGAGTCTTTGAGAAAAACTTCAATTGTCTTAATTGCTTAATTGGTTGCCAAAATATGGTGACAGTCATTTGTAGGATAAGTTACTTTTTAAAGTAAATTTGATGAAGAGTTTAATGCAACCCTTTAAGATACAAAATCAGGGGCTGGAGAGATGGCTCAGAGGTTAAGAGCACTGACTGCTCTTCCAGAGGTCATGAGTTCAATTCCCAGCACCCACATGGTGGCTCACAACCATCTGTAATGAGATCTGGCACCCTCTCCTGTATACATAATAAATAAATAAATCTTTTAAAAAAAGATACAAAATCAGATTTAAAGGTGCAAGGTCAAAGGAATCAACTAGTGACACACACAATTATATCATCACAATATGTTTTATGGCACATTCTCTGTATTGGTTCATGTAATTTACACTTGTGGTTATTTATAATAATTTACCACCTAAAACCAAAGTCAGAACCTTAACTGTAACCATACCATGCAAGTAATGACCACAAGTTCCTGTGTCCTGTGCCCTGCTCCTCATCCCCAATACCACATTTTTATTTTATTTTATTTTTTTAACTTTTTATTTATTCTTTGTGGCTTTCACTCCATGCATCTCAATCCCATTCATCGCCCTGTCCCTTCATATCCACCCTCTGCCCTTACGACACTGCCCCCATAAAGTAAAATTTAAGAGAAAGAAAATAAAAATAAATATAAATAAAAACCTCATCGTAGAAGTTGTAGTGTGACACAGTAAACCCTTTTGTCCATATATCTTTACTTGCAAGTGTTCATTGCAAAGAGTCATTGGTCTGGTTCAAGGCCTCTGGTTTCTGCTACACTATCAATACTGGGCCCTCACTGGGGCTCCTCTTGGATATTCTGTTGTTGTCTTGTGTCTTGGAGATCCTACAGCTTTGGATTGGCAGGACCAGCACCTTCATGTGCTCCAGCAGATTATCGAATGGGAGGATGTTGGGGTTGGCCAAATCATAGCCCTGGTTCTGGGACTCGATGGTTGCAGGGGTTGATCAGCCTGACAGCTCTCCCCTGTTGTTAGACATTACTTTCCCACCAGCCAGTTCCCAAATAACAAACACAGAGGCTTATATTAATTATAAATGCTCGGTTAATAGCTCAGGCTTGTTACTAGCTAAGTCTTACATTTAAATTAACCCATATTTCTTATCTATGCTTTGCCATGTGGATTGTTGCCCTTTCTCAGTATGACATGCCCATCTTGCTTCTCTCACAACTCTCCTGACTCTGCCCTTCTTCATCACAGCATCCTTAGTTTGGTTGCCCTGCCTATACTTCCTGTCTGGCTACTGGCCAATCAGCCTTTTATTAAGCCTATTTGAGTGACAAATCTTTCCACAGCACTCACCCATCCTCACCACCAGGGTGAGCTCTCCAGCACTGCCCCAGCTAATTCACCCTATACAACAAAGAGCAAGGGGCAGACCAGTTCTCCTGCTTTCATGCCCTCAGGGCTGGCTCACCTACGCCTTCATCACCAGGGCCAGTTCTACTGTGTTGCCCAGGCCAGGTGCAAGGGCTACTCTCCTGAGTGTTGCAGCTAATGAGGGACTGGGACAGTCCTCCTGATCTCACGACCTCAGGGCCAGCTCTCCCACCTGCCACAGGTGGTGGAGGAGGGGAAGGGGCATCTGTCCCTTGTCCACACAACCTCATGAAAGACAAGCAGTAAGGCCAGCTCTCCCACACTCACATTCTCAGGCCGGCTCACCTTCACCATTGTCGACAGGGTCAGCTCTATTGTGTTGTCCAGGCAAGGTGCAGGCCCCACTCTCCCGAGTGCTGCAGCTGGTGAGGAGCTGGATCAGCTCTCCTGCTTGCTGAAGGTGATGAGGGGCAAAGTGGGGAGGGCATCTTTCCCTCACCCATGCCACCACATGGCAGACAAGGGGGGCAGGACCAGCTTTCCTACTCTCATGCCCTCAGGGCCAGCTTGTCCGTGCCGCCATGAACAGGGTCAGCTCTATTGTGCTGCCCAGGTGAGGTGTAGGACTGGCTCTCCCAAGTGCTGCAGCTAGTGAGGGGCCAGGGCCAGTTGTCCCAGAGCTGCAGCCAGTAAGGGGCAGGACCAACTCTGTACAGCCTTATCCTCTCCACCGGTGGTAACAGGAGCCATGGACATCAACACAGACCATAGCTGCTGCAGGGCCACAGACCCAGACATGGACCTTGGCAGCAGCCCAGGCCAGAGCATCACCATGGCCCCAGGTGGCAAGCGATCCACCCACCTCGACTTGCCTGTCACTGCCTTCACCTCTTCAGATCTGCCTCTCTCCACAGGACGTGAGCCATTCTCTTTCTATCTCTCTCTCCCGTCAGACTGCCCTGGGCAGGCATCTTTATTTTTTTATTTGTATGAGTGTTTGCCTGCAAATATATTTGTGCACCATGTGTGTGCAGTGCCAATGGAGGCCAGAAGAGGGCACTGGATCCCCGGAACTGGCATTACAGATAGTTATGTTCCACCGTGAACAGTAGTCCTCTGGAAGAGCGGCCAGAGCTCTTTAACAACTGAACCATCTCTCCAGCCCTCTATTTTGATTTCCTGAATACCAGACACTTTCCCCTCTGTAGGCCTTTTTTGCCAATGTGTGTACACATTCAAATATACAGATATTTGCATGTGTGTACATAGATTTATATCAGAGCACTTAATCAGTAGTATTTAAAATATATTTATAGATTAAAAAGATTTATAGGTTAAAATATTTCCTTTCATCTAAAAGTTTATTCTTTTCTTCTTATTTTAAACAAATTAAACTATCTTTGTGGGCCCTTGAAAGCATGACGGGCCCTGGCATGGTACCTCCTGTGCCCTGTGGATGAGTCAGCCCTTCCAACCCTTCACAGGAGGGGCCATTGCTCTGGATCTCATGGTCATCATTCCTCTTTTCCTCCTTACGTCATAGTTTATTAAGCCACATGTATTCCTTAGAAGGGTATGTCTAAAGTTAGTCATTTTGAAAAGGCAGGCGGATCTCTGTGAGTGAGTTCGAGGCCAGCCTGGGCTACAAAGTGAGTTCCAGGAAAGGCGCAAAGCTACACAGAGAAACCCTGTCTCGGGAAAACAACAACAACAAAAACCCAAAGTTAGTCATTTTGAACTTCACAAAAGGGTGCCCTAGAACCTGTTGTATATAATCTTTTGGAACCTGCTTTCTTAATCACTGTTAAATTGGCAAGATAAATTCCTGTCCTTTTGATTCTTTGACAAATAATGTATTTTGGTAATTTTCACCCCCATTATCTTTCTCAGCCCCTCTTACTCTCAACAGCTTGTTTTCCAACAAGTCCCTCCTATTTTCATGTCTTTGTGTGTGTGTGTGTGTGTGTGTGTGTGTGTGTGTGTGTGTGTGTGTGTGTGTTGATAAATCCCTATCTGAGGCATGTCTCCACAGTGGGTACATCTGACTGCTGTCTACTGTGCTACACATGAGCACACCACAGCCCATTCATCAAGCTCCTGTTAAAGATACTTTTCATTCTTTTGTATCAGGACAAACAACCTCACTATTTTAATGGCTTTAAGCACCAAATAGAAATGTCTTGTTTTTGATCAGGTTCAGGTTGTATGTCTGTGCACCATGTATGTGCCTGATCTTGCAGAGACCATAGAGGACATCAGGTCCCCTAGAACTGGAGTTACAGATGGTTTGAGTCACTGTGTGTGTGCTGGGAACCGAACC
>CABHPH010152397.1:0-21734 GCA_902168325.1 Peromyscus nudipes | reverse complement strand
AAAGGTGATGTACTACCTTTCTTGCCATTTTTTCAGAAGGTAATGTCTCATATAGTTTTCACAGTAATAACTGTTTATATATTATACAAATAAAAATGAGCTTTCTTTTTATCCTTTGGCAGATAGAAACAACATTCACTATACTATTGAAGAGTGACTGCTCTTATATACCAGAGTGACTTGAGGAAATATGAAGTTAAATAATAAATGAACTCTGTTACTCTTAACAACACTTGAAAACAGCGTTTAGAAATTTGATTAATTTTTTTCTTAGTGTTGACAACTTCTTAGAAACAGATAATTTCACCGTCTCTGATGCATGTTCATCAATTATGCTTTAGCATCTGTGACCATAATTAAATTTACCCTTAAAATTGATTTTACCAAACAGAATTCACAATCAATATGTGCTATATATATATATCCTTTATAGACAGTGAAGAAATGAAAAATATCAGTCAAAATGAAATGAAATTTCATTTTTTTAAAATTAACCACCAAATATATTTCTTTCATTAGACTATTCTGAATGCACAATGGTAGCTGGTTATCCCAGGATGAGGGTCATTTCATGACCTTTATGTGAGACCATCCTCAGAGTTTACGTCAGGGAGATGATCACATTTGCTTCATTTACTTTTCCTTTTAATATTCACAATAAATTACTGTAGTTGTCAGTATGTTACTGTATGTTTAGCTTTACCAAAATTTATACACATAGAAACAAGGTAGCACCATATTCCATTTTACATTTGTAAATCTGAAAGTCTCCTACCCTAGAATCAGCCAATCTTCGTTGGTTTTACAATAAACAGAGCAATAAATGACAAAGTATGACATGCTTTCCTCCCCAATTGTTTGCACGCATAAAAACTTCTAAAAAACTGATGCAATTTAATGAAATGACACAAGAAACAAGTGTTCAAGAAACAAAACACAATGTAAAAGAAGCAAGGAAGCAAGTATACAATTGCAGTGTTTCAATTACTCTCTGATTATAAAAGTATTCCTGGCACTGTTTGTAGCAAATGCATTCCTCTTGTAAAGAATAATCAAAAAACATTCCTGGACAATATATAAGAAACCCAAATAACAAAACATGAGTTAAAGTGGCAGTTGATGAGAATTACATTTCTTCTCAATTTAAACTAAAAAAAAATCAAACTGAACATGTTATAAAGTTTTAAAATGATCAGGATCCATTACCAATAACTTGGTCTATAACTGTATCTTTCCCACCATGACTGAACTACCCTTGTCAGATAAGTCTGAACTATTTTATAAGTAAGATTTTTCTTGGATGACAGTCAAAAAGGATAGACTATTAATTATAACTGCATTGTACTAAAAACTGTCTGTAGAAGAGGAGGCAGAAAAACTGTAAAAGCCGGGGATAGTGGAAAAGTTCAAGGAAGCAGCATTTTCCAGACACAACAGGACTGTTGCACATATGAACTTTCAGAGATTATGATAACATGCACAGGACTTACAAAAGTTCAAACCGAACATGATTTCTTTATTTTCCCTGTGTCTCCTGGCCTCTCTCATTCTGTTGCATGATTCTGAATCTGTACCTGCCTGAAGCTGTCTCGTGAGTCTGTTTGTCTGTGTAATACACAAATATATATAGTATGTGTATTACAGTATTTGTCTACTATATGAGCAGCCTGTTAGTGGTGTCTGTCTGTCCCTAACAAAGGACTTCTTTCTGTATTTATTGAACAGCATGTAAAGCATCACATGAGGGAAAAAATGGGCTACACTACTTTGTCTTTAATAGAGTGTAGGTTGTCTCCAACTGAACCCAACTGGCTTAATGAACAAATATCATTGTTTATCAACCAATTTTCATAAATGATTGTTCTTAATCTTTATGTTAGATTTAGGAAGTTGCTTACAACTTCTGTATTTTCAGCTTTCAGAAAATTATATACGTGTATCATCTGGATCAGAGGGTTGGAAGAAAACATAACTTAAACTTGCAGCTATGCACTATCTTAAGTTGTAAAATGTGATTACATGGAAAATCTAAGGCAAGTAAGGGTGATTGTTGCATTGTTCTCTTAAAGGCAGGTTATGCAAACAGTTTTGAGTACACAGTAGACTAGCAGTCTCAACCTCAAGATATATTATTAACTCTGAATTTGAGGTCCAGCCAACATTCCAGTCTCTTAATATGTAAGAAATATTTTCAGAATATTACTTTGCATGGAGGCAGAGTATATGGAAAGAGTTGGTGGAGGGTGAATATGAAAAATAACATATTGTATAAAAATAAAAATAAATTGCAAGCAATTATACTTTAATATGCATACACACATGTATATATATACACATACACATGCATATACACATACACACATACATATATATGCATAATACACACACACACACACACACACACACACACACCTCCAAGCCAAGATAGGTGTTATTGCACATTCCCCTAAAATCTCTGCATACAGGCAGCCTTTGTCTCTGTCCATAGCTTGGGTGAAAAATAACAAATAAATCAGGTAGAATTCCATCTCTAAACTAATGGCAGGAAAATCACTGTTGTCATTTTGTTTTCAACACATAACCTCTCTGCAATCAAAAGGAAATATACAATCATGGTAAAGGAGATGGCTGTGAATAGGTTTATGGTAACAATTTTATGTTTAAAACAAACCAATACATGGAAAATTGGATGCTTAGTAAACATTATAATAATGTCACTGGGAAAACAATCAAAGTGTGACTCTTCATTAGCTTACAAGGTAAGGTGATTCCACTGCTGCTGTTAGGGAATATAATCCTCTGCTGCTCTTACCACATCATCATGAGCACAATTAAGAAAACCTCACAGAATTTGCACCAGAATTGTGATTTGTGAAGGCATTAGCTATAACTATTGGTAACCTAGGTTTGTTTGCTATTATTTGCATTTGTTAATATGAAGAATAAACCCTCTTTACAGTTTATTTGGAAAAAAATAAATAACAACTATATAAAGGTTGTACATTGAAATTACACAATAAAGGAATCCTGTAGCCCCACACTCCCTTGAGCAAAGAGACTGGCTTCAGTAACTGCACAGTATGTCAAATCTTAGGAAATTATGAAACTGAAAATCTATATGAAAGCAACACTGGAGTGCCAAAGATGTGAGCATTTAAAATGTCCCTGTCTAGAATCTCAAGGAAAGTCATATTTCAAAATGTGCACATGTAACAGTGGGATCCATAATGTATTGAAGTCTCTAAATACAATTCTTAAAACCTATAATCAAGTGTTAATAACTACACTATAATCAATGTACCCCAGAGCAGTATTTCCCAAAGTGAAGGCCTGGCAGCTTTCCAAGGCCTGTACAAAAGGTCACAATTGCAGACATAGGAAAGCTTTGTGCTGGCATTCAGAGAAGACAAATCACAGAACCCAGCTCTTCAAAGTACAGCCATTAGTCAGCCTTTGTGTGTGTGTGTGTGTGTGTGTGTGTGTGTGTGTGTGTGTGTGTGTGAGAGAGAGAGAGAGAGAGAGAGAATGTAAGTTTTAGTAGGCAAGCTACTACACATTAAACTGTATACATACAATAGTCATTTGATGAGAATCCTTATGTAAACTATGGAGCTCTTAATTAGATGAATGATCCACAGACTCATTTCTAAAGGAAAAAAGATGAGATCAGGGTAGTATACATGTTCATTCTAAGTTGACTCTCTGGTAATCAGTATTTAGGAGGGCATTGGTTCAGTTTGCTCTATCTTGTTTCTTATTTCCAAATATAAGAGGGTATCTTAATACCGAGTATTAAAATTAATTTGCCATCTAAACCATAGATTTCTCCAGATAAATCAAAAATCCTTATTTACTAGAGTCATTTACATTCCATCCTGATACCATGTTTACATGGCATTCTACCATATGTTGTTTATTATTTGTCAATCACAGTGTTAGTTCATGGCAATATACCTTGTCACTGGATAACCACAATAATTCGATGAAAAAGAAACAAACATATTTTATCAAGCTTATCTTGTCTCATGCTACAGTCCATGCTAGGCAATATGAATCAAAAGTGACAGTTATAGAGGACAAGTGATCATTTATTGTAGAGAGAAGTAGATGGGAAGTAGAGTGTAAGTTACTTCCAATAAACATTAGGTCAGTGATTTGTTTTCATTCTTTAGTAGTTGATTAGTAAACATAGAATGATGTTCTTGGTGCTAGAATAAAACAAATACTCAAGAAAAAGTGACCGATGATGTTGCATGGAGCAGTCAAGATGATATACAATGCCAAATTGAGTTTGGGAAAGGGTTTGGGTAATTTAGCAGAAGGGGTAGAAATGAAATCTTTGTCAATGATAGATAAATGAGACACAAGAAGTGAAAATATAGAATTCAGCCTATTTAGAGAAGTTTGAATGAAAACAAAAACAGCCCAAGCAGCTGGAGCAGACCATGAGTCATGGAGATGCATCTTAGACTTACTTTTAAGTTTGTAAAGAGTTGAATAAGAAAGTTTCACAGTGAAACACTGACCATGACTTGATGAATTCCAAATGATATCAGGGTACTGGAGATGGCTTATACATGTTAAGAATGGGTGAAGAAAACATGATACATTTACACAATGGAGTACTACTCAGCTGTTAAAATAATGACATCATGAAATTGCAGGCAAATGGATACAATTAGAGAAATGCACCCTTAGTGAGGTAACCCAGACCAAGAAAAACAAATACTGTATGTATTCACTTATAAGTGAACACTAGCTAGGACAGAAGGTGGTTCTCAAAAAACTGACAGCAGCGTCCCATTGCTGAGAACAACATCCACAAAGCTCACTGAACGCAGAGAGGTCGAGCTGATGCCTGCATAGAGACTTCATGCAATCATTCTGGCTCTCTAGCTCAAGAAAACAGTCTGCAAGCTATAGAAAGGGAATTCTGGACACCGATCCAGCCACAGTTCCCACAACCTACAGTCTGTCCTGCCTGCAAGATATGCCAGGCACTGGTGACAAAGAACTTGAGGAAGTGGCCCACCGTTGTCTAGTTTAGCTTGAGGCCCACACTACTAGAGGGAGCCCAAGTCACATACTGCCTCGAGGGCCAGGAGCAAGAATCCGAATAGCACAGAGACATAGGATATGAAAAAAAAAAATCAATGAAATGATTCTGGATGGTATTCTGCTATACTGATAGACTGGTGCTTTGTCCAGTCGTCATCAGAGATGCTTTCTTCAGCAGCAGATGGCGGTGAGTGCAGATACCCACAGTCAGACATTATGAGGAAAGACTAAATTGGAAGTCTCCATTGTATCCCTCTCCTCAGAGATGAGGGAACACTATGGAAGAGGGGGAGGAAAGATTGTAGGAGTTAGAGGGCACGGATGATACCAGGAGAATATGGACCACTGAATCAACTAAGCAAGGATCAAATGGGCTCACAGAGACTGAAGCAGCAAGCATTGGGTCTACATGGTCTTTACCAAGTCCTCTCTCTATATATTATGGCTGTTAGCTTAGGGGTTTTGTTGTACTCCTAACAGTGGGATCGGGCGTTTCTCTGACTCCTTTGTCTTTTCTTGAGACTTTTCCTCTTATTGGATTGTCTTGTCCAGTTTCAATATGAGAGTTTTTCTTTGCCTTATTGTACCTTGTTTGGCTGTTGCCTCTTAAAGGTGTGCTCTTTCCTAAAGAAAAAATGAAGGAGGGGGGAAGATGTGTTGGATAGGGGAGGTAGGAAGGGGTGGTATGAGTGGAGGGAAAGGAAATTGTGGTCAGGATGTACTGTATGAGAGAAAAATCTATTTTTCAGTTTTAAAAAAGTCTTAAAAATGGTGGGTTGGGTGCTGTAATAACATCATTGACAGATATTTAATAATGAGAAACTCTATTTGTAGCTGAAAGTTTTTCTGCGTCCCACCCAGTCTGCAGTTGCTCAGACCCAAGTAAACACACAGAGGCTTATATTAATTACAACTGCTCAACCATTAGCTCAGGCCTACCACTGACTAGCTCTTACAATTCAATTCAGTCCATTTTTGTTAAACTATATGTCACCACATATTCTGTGAGTTTACCTGTGTGTCATTAAATGCTGCTCCGTGGATGGCAGGCTGGCATCTCTTCACTCAGTCTTCCTCTTCCCAGATTTCTCCTTGTCTGCTTATCCTGCCTATACTTCCTGCCTGGCTATTGGCCAATCAGTGTTTTATTAAACTAGTGTACAAAACCATTATTCCACAGCATCTACTAAGATTTTTTCCTCCAAAAGCCTAGACTCTAATGGAATCATTAGAAAACTTGTCAGTGTAGAAGGAAAACACAATTCTCGCCTCAAAGGGAAGAAGAGTAGGTCATTCTATAGCCTAATATGGTTTGAGAACACTGACTCAGGATACCTCAAATTCCTTATTTTGATGTGGTAAAAGTTTAATGAAGTTTTAAACATTTTATATTATATTTTGAATTATGTGTATGTATATGTAAGAGTAGCAGTGGTCCATAAACATGAGTGCAAGAGTATGTGGAGACCAGAAGTGGGAGAAGGATTCAATGGAAATGGGGCTACAATTGGTTATGAGTAGTCTGACATAGGTTCTGAGAACCAAACTCTTATTAACTGAAAGTACAATACCTCTCTCAACTGCTGATTCATCTCTATAGCCACTTAATGAAACTCAACAAATTAAGGAAGCTGTAAATCAAAGAACTTGAAAAGGAATGTGTGTATAATAGTGTCACTATTGCTGTGATAAAAGACCATGACCAAAGCAAGCTGTAGAGAAATGGGTTTATTTGAATTATGCTTCCACATCTTTGTTCATTCTTGAAGGAACTCAGAACAACACAGGCACCTTGAGACAGGAACTGATGCAGAGGCCATGAAGACCTGCTGCTCCCTGACTTGCTCCCCATGGCTTGGTTAGCCTTCTTTCTTTCTTTCTATTTTTTTTTTGTTTTTTTGTTTTTTTTGTTTTTTTTTGTTTGTTTGTTTTTTTGTTTTTCGAGACAGAGTTTCTCTGTGTAGCTTTGCGCTTTTCCTGGATCTCACTCTGTAGACCAGGCTGGCCTCGAACTCACAGAGATCTGCCTGGCTCTGCCTCCCGAGTGCTGGGATTAAAGGCGTGTGCCACCACCGTCCGGCCAGCCTTCTTTCTTATAGAAGTCAGAACAACCAGCCCAAGTGTGGCTCCACCCACAACAGGCTGAGACCTCCAACAAAATCACCAGTTAAGAAAATACTAAGACAGGTTTGCCTACAGCCCAATCTTATGGAGGCATTTTCTCAGTTGAGGCTTCCTAATCTCTGTTGTCTCTAGCTTGTGTCAAATTGACATGACACAAGGAAAGTATGGAAACATAGGCAAGTTAAAGCAAATCAGAGAATCTTTGCCTTAAGCCTTAAATGCTACTGATTGCAGCCTTCCCCTTGGCTTGATAGAAGCTAATGGACTCTTAAGTTAACAAAACAGATTCCAAAGAATTTACTAGCAACATATATGGATGTTAGGTCACAAACAGAGGTGGATAAATAATGATTACTGTCATGGCTAATTTTATATCAGCCTGAATCAAGCTAGAGTTACTTGAGAGGGAGGAACATCAACTGAGAAAATGCCTCCCTCAGGTCACTTTATAGGCAGTCCAGTAAGACATTTTCTTAATTAGTGATTAATGAGGGAGGACCTGGATCACTGTGATGTGGAAGCCTAAGTCAAAAAAACTCTTACTCCCCCCCAATTGCTTTGGCATGGGATTTCATAACAGCAATATTACCTTTGCTAAGATGAAGTGGGCTAAAGATAGCTCAAGATAAATTCTAACTTGTCTTGAACTTTTTTGAACTTAAAAAAAATTTAATTCATTTTACATACCAACCACAAATCCCCCTCTCATCCCTCCTCCTGCTCCCCCTGCCTTCCCCCCTTTCTCCCCTCCTCCAAGAGGGTAAGTTCTTCCATGGGGGGACAGCTAAGCCTGGTACACTCAGTTGAGGCAGGACCAAGCCCTCTCCACTTTATCTCTGGTGAGCAAGGCATCCAACCATAGGTAATGGGATCCAGAAAGCAAGCTCATGCACTAGGGATAGATCCCAATGACACTGCCAGGGTCCCCTCAAATAAACGTAGCTACAAAACTGTCTCCCATATGCAGAGGATCTAGTCTGGTCCCGTTCAGGTTCCACAGCTGTCGGTCTAAAGTTCCTGAGTTCCTTTGAGCTTGGTTCAGTTGTCTCTTTAGACTTCCCCATCATGATCTTGACCCCCCTAACTCATGTAATTCCTCTTTTCTCTCTTCGACTGGATTCTCAGAGCTCTCTGCCTGGTGCATGGTTAGGGATCTCTGCATTGGCTCCATCAAGGCTCTATGATGACAGTTAGGGTATTCATCAATCTGATTACCAGGGTAGATGAGTTCAGGCACTCTCAGCACTGTTACTAGTAGTCTAATTCGAGGCCATCCTTGTAGATTCCTGGGAACTTCCCTAGCACCAAGTTTCTCCCTTAACCCATAATGTCTCTCTCTATCAAGATATCTCTTTCATTGCTCTCCCACTCTGTCCCTCCTCCAGTGCAACCATCCCATTCCCTCATGTTGTCATCCCCCATCCCCTACCCTCTATTGCCCCTCCTCATCCCCCATTTACTCATTGGGAATCTCCTCTATTTCCCCATCCCAAGGTGATCCGTACATCACTCTTAGGGTCCTCCTTGTTTCCTAGCTTCTCTGGAGCTGAGGGTTGTAGTCTGATTGTCCTTTGCTTTACATCTAGTATCCACTTATGAGTGAGCATATACCATGTTTGTCTTTCTGAGTCTGGGTTACCTCACTCAGGATTATATTTTCTAGTTCCATCCATTTGCCTACAAATTTCATGACATCATTGATTTTTAGAGCTGAATAATACTTCATTGTGTATATGTACCACATTTTCTTTATTCATTCTTCAGATGAATAAAGGGCATTTGGGTTGTTTCCAGATTCTGGCTATTATGAATAATGGTGTTATGAACATAATTGAGCAAGTGTCCTTGTGGTATGCTTGAGCATCACTTACTCTTACGGAAATGGAAACAATCATTAAAAGTCTCCCAACCAAAAAAAAAAAAAATCCCAGGGCCAGATGGTTTCAGTGCAGAATTCTACCAGATTTTCAAATAAGAGCTAATATCAATACGCCTCAAATTGTTCCACACAGTAGAAACAGAAGGACCACTGCCGAACACTTTCTATGAGGCTGCAGTTACCCAGATACAAAAAACACACAAAGATGCAACAAAGAAAGACCAATTTTCCTCATGAACATTGATACAAAAACACTCAATAAAATATTGACAAACTAAATCTAAAAACACATCAAAAATTCATCCATCATGATCAAGTAGGCTTTATCCTAGAGATGCAGGGATGGTTCAACATAAAATTTGTCAATGTAATCTATCATATGAACAAACTGAAAGAAAAAAAAACACATGATCATCTCATTAGATGCTGAAAAGGCCTTTGACAAAATCCAACACCCCTTCATCATAAAGGTTCTGGAGATATCAAGAATACAAGGAACATACCTAAACATAATAAAGGCAATTTTTACAATAGTCAACATTTTTACAATAGTCAACATCAATAAATGAAAAGAAACTCAAAGCAAATCCACTAAATTCAGGAACAAGACAAGGCTGTCCACTCTCCCCATATCTACTCAATATAGTACTTGAAGTTCTAGCTAGAGCAATAAGACAACAAAAGGAGACCAAGGGGATATAAATTGAAAAGGAAAAAGTCAAACTTTCACTATTTGCAGACGATACGATAGTATACATAAGTGACCCCAAAAATTCTAGCAGGGAACTCCTACAACTGATAAACACCTTCAGTAATATGACAGGATACAAGATTAACTAAAAAAATCAGTAATCCTCTGATACACAAATGATAAATTGGCCAAGAAAGAAGTCAGAGAAACATCACCATTACAATAGCAACAAATAATATAAAACACCTTGGGGTAACTCTAACCAAGCAAGTGAAAGATCTGTACAACAAGAGCTTGAAGACCTTGAAGAAAAAAATTAAAGAAGATATCAGAAAATTGAAAGATCTCCCATGGTCAAGGATAGGTAGAACCAACATAATAAAAATGGAAATCTTACCAAAAGCAGTCTACAGATTCAATATAATGCCCATCAGAATCCCAGCACAATTGTTCACAGACATCAAAGGAAAAATATTCAATTTCATATGAAAAACCAAAAAAAGAAAAAAGGATAGCTAAAACAATCCTTTACAATAAAGCAACTTCTGGAGGTATCACCATCCCTGACTTCAAGCTATACTATAGAGCTATAGTAATAAAAACAGCTTGATATTGGCGTAAAACCAGACGTGGACCAATGGAATCAAACTGAAGGCCCCCTATGTAAATTTACACACCTATGAACACCTGATTTTTAACAAAGAAGCCAACACTGTACAATGGAAAAAAGAAAGCATCTTCAACAAATTGTGCTGGTATAATTGGATGTCAACAAATAGAAGATTACAAATAAATCTTGAGTTCTTGTGTAGTCAGAGATAAAGCAAAATTTACCTTCTTAGTAAATTTTCTCTAATGTCACCCATTGAAGTGACTTTCAAATAAAGTGATCATGTGCTACCCATTGGAATTCCCTTTTGTTGTTCACACCTGTAGTTCTCACGTAAATTTTGAATTATGATAGTATTTATTAGTCTTTACTTTGGGTAGATGTAAAATGCTCTTATCATTTGCTAAGAAAATTGTCTAATTTAATAAGTAACAGAAAACATAGACTGAGCTCTTCATTAATCTGGTATATGTACCATGAACAAATGCTAATGGGCATACAGAATCGTACCAAAAATAAGATTCTTCTGTATCTCAAAGGAAAAAGTCAGTAAAGCATACAGACGACCTGTGGAATAGAGTATACATGCAAATTACATCAGACAAGGCACTGACACCCAAAATATGAAATAATACATAATAGCAAGAAACAAACAGATTGATTTTAAAGCAGGATCAAGGACTCAAATTGTTTTTGAAAAAGAGACATATAGATGCCAGGCAGTAATATCAAAAATGATCGACTATACTCTTCATTAGGGTAACCAAAAGAAATATCAATTCACCTGTCAGACAATGTTTGTTACAAAAGTTTAAGACAATATCAATTCATAGTAAAATTGTGGAGAAAAGGAGTCTATCAAATACTGTTGAAAGAGATGTAAATCAATAATTCAGTATCAATACCTTAGAGGGTCATAAAAAAGATTTTCTAAATATTCATTCAAAGTAAATAAGTAGAACAAAATATATTTGTATGAAAATGTTTATGATAGAGTTATCCCCAAAGTCAAGACCTAGCATCAATCTTTGCATGCACATCAATGAATGAATAAAGGAAATGTATGTCTACATATTAAAAATTGCGTCAGTTCTTAAAGAGGAAAATCCTTTCAGTTGTCAAAACTAGAATAAGTAGGGAAGACATTAGTTTAAGTGGAATAAGCCAAGAATGGGAATATAAATGTCAAATAATCTTACTCATCTGTGGACATGTTGAAAGCTGAGTCACAGAAGCTGAGAGTATAGTGAAGTTTACCCAGGGCTGAATGGCTGTGTGTGGATAGCATTCTGAGGGAATAAAATTTCATTCTGCAAAGTAAGTTCAAAGGTACATTGTTTAAATGATGACTCTATTTTATATTATATTCTTGAAAATGCTGAATGTTGATGGAGTGTTTTCTTACCACAAAATGAGTTAATTGAGGCAATGTTTACTTTAATCAGAAATATTTATTCATTTCATAATTAATTTATATTTCAAAATGCTTTTTTATGTGGTAACTTAGGGTGCAGAAAAGAAATAGGAAAGGAAGAATGGATGAGAAGGAAGAAAGGAGGGCATGACAGAGGAAACACGCAAAGAAGTACTTACTAGTAAATGTATATTTTTTTGTGTATTTTAAAACAATGTGGCAAATTTGATGTCATATTAGTCAATGTGCTAATGTTGGGGGAAATATTTTTTCAAGCCTTTAATTTACTTTTTTTGTCATTTTTTGTAGTACACAAATAAATAACCTCTTCCTATAATATATGCCACAAAATATTTTATGACGTATTTGGCTTTATTTTGAAGATATTAATTTGTAAAATAAAAATCACTTTAATACATAGCACTCAGACATGGGAAATTTCATAAGGAAGGGTGCTCAAAGGATATAGAAAAGAATTGGTGGTAATCACACATAGGCTATTCATTTAATTCTAATTTCAGTTTGCCACAGGGAAGACCTCTTAGTTACATGAAATAATTTAGAGAGACACAAAAGCCATTCTTTCACATTCTAGATGTCCTTACAGAGGAAATAAGAGAGCATTTGTTACAATAATAAGATAATTATGTCTTTGCTAGAGTGTGGTTTTCGTTTCTCTCCTTTTGCTTTACTGTGGCATGTTATTGTGTTTTCCATGTTTGAAGCTGCTTTCATAGTCTACCACACAGATTATCTCTGCAGTTAGTGCCTGTTTCCTATCTACAGTACACAGTTATCACACAGTAGTGTTTGGTGAATGGAAAATGTTTCATACTGGGCAATGGTGGCACACGCCTTTACACCCAGCTCTTGGGAGGCAGAGCCAGGTGGATCTCTGTGAGTTTGAGGCCAGCCTGATCTACAAAGTGAGAGCTAGGACAGGCAGAAGAAAAACTAGACAGAGAAACCCTGTCTCTAAAAAACAAACAAACAAACAAACAAACAAACAAACAAAAATGTTTCATAAAATCAGGAATAAGCAGTGTTCTACAGGAAATCAAGTACTTACTAATTATTTTGCTATTATAATTTAATCACTTTCAGTATTATTTTTCCTGTTTTCATTAAGACATGCAATTTGTACACAAAACTTTATAAGAAATTATATTAATTAAAGTATACAGTATGTTGTAATTTGATATACTTATTCAAAAAATACACACTTTATAGGAACACAGTTTATTTTCATAGCATAATGGTTCTATAAAGTATTTACTATTATATCTCTTGAAAGTATAAAATTAAAATCTAAGTGAAAAAATGAACTTCCTATTATGGTATAATTTAATGAGAGAAACGTGAGTATTATAGTCTGATTTGCAGCATTTTATCAAGAACTATTCCATTTCACGATAGATTGTGTAGTTACTAATGATCTAAATGTTTTATAGTTCATCCCAATGCTTTAGAATTTTATGCATAATGATATCTGATACAAATGAAAGGTTTTTATCTCTTTTTCTATCCTAGATAAAGGAGAAGAATTAAGGAATGTATAGGTCCCGCAATGCTCTATGATAGAGTGACATATCACATTGGGAAGGGAAGGATCAGATAAAAAGTTACCTTACTAAATTCTCCTGGCGGTAGGTTTTTAACGAACAGCGGGAAAGACAACCTAAATTAATGTAATGAACAAACAGGTGAGCAGCACTCTGTGAAAAAAATCCTTTAATCTAGTTTCCAAAGAGATGACAATTAGGTAACAACCTGCAGAGCAGGAGCAGAGCTACACAAACCCCCTGCCTTGTAAACTGACTGAGCTTAATCAGGCGTGATTTCTTGCATAATAATAGAAACAAGGAATATGTTAAATATGGGCATGAAAATCTTAGGGAAATATACTGAAAGCTGAAAGATAAATTCCAGACATGATGCATTACTGTATAGATGTACTGTTCAGAAAATTCTTGTGGGTGATGTAAAAGCAGATTAGGAATATAATTGCTTATCATGTTGCATTTATTTTCTTTCAGAAAAACAAAGAAAACAAAAATCTCCGTGATACCTTCTAGTGAAGATTAATAATAATGAGTCTATTCACAAGGGCTGATAATCTCGATTCTTTATTTTCAAAATGTAAATAACAGCATTTGGCACCATTATTTACAAGGGTACTTATGAGGTAAACGAAAGTGACACTACAATCTTTTATTTTATTTATTTATTTTTTTTGCGAACTTTTCTATACAAATCCTGAACAGCAGGCCAAGACATTTACAATTAGAAAGAAGTGAATCCTCTTATTAATAAAAGAATGTTATCATCACAGATGCAGGCATGGTAGGAAGATTTAAAAAAAAAAAAAACAACAACCTAGAATCTATCCTCCTGCCACATCTGGAAGTCTCTGTGAAACATGATGTAGTTTTTCTAATGCCACTTTAAATCCATAGAATAATTTGTCTTCACAACATATTTTAAATTAATCTTAATCCATTTGTTTCTTTATTTTATGTCTGAATACTTGATTTGTAATCTAAGAATTACAAATGTGCTAAAATCGTCTAGAGACATGTATTTCTACAGAATTACCCTTTTAATGACATCTATTTACATTTTAATATATTATAGCATAAAAGATATTTATCAATTATGTAAACTATGTATAGAACTCTGAGATAAATGGTATTAATATACAGGAGATTACAAATGAGCATTATAATCTTCATTTTATATGCTATATCTTTACAATTTAACATTAAATACTGATAGCTCTCCATAAAATAGAATATATTTCCAAAAATTAATTTGATATGAATAAACATTGAGTTCAGTATCAGTTAACCCAGGTACCTGTTTCTATACTTTCTTTTAAATTAAATAAAAAGATAATATCTTTCTAATTAAGTATTTGGTGCATTCTGCCTGAATTCTTCCTGAAGATTCTGAAAAATAGACTATCAATTCTAAATGATGGTACACTATATGCAAATATCTGTAGTGACATAACACTTTAATATAATTGAGTACCACTAAGCAGTATTTCAAAAGGCATTAAACTTTATAAGAAGTGGCCAAGCTGGGCAGTGGTAGTGCACCTTGGTCTTCAGAACTAGTTCCAGGACAGCTAGGGCTGTTACACATAGAAACACTGTCTAGAAACCACACCCCCAAAAAAAGAAAAGAAAAAAGGGGCTAAATAACCTACAATTTTTGTGCAATTTTTACTCCATTCTGTTGCCCTGCATCCTTGTCAGTTTTTGTGAATTTAGCCATTCTACTAGTTTAGGAGTGGTATTTTATCATTTTTTTAAATTTATCATGCTTTGTTCTATTATTCATCATCTTTTTACTATGAGTCCTTGAGGAAATATCACACTGAGTCATTTTCTATGGGGTCACTTTCCATCTAAATAATCTGTTTTGCGAATTGTCTATTTATTCTAATACTTACTGGAAAATTTTTGGGTTTATTCTCTTATTTTGTGATTTCAGCGGTATTTTTCCATATTAAGTATTAGTACTTTCAAAATGTGCAGTAAAAGCTATGTTTTGTCACAAAGTGTAGTTATTTTTACATTTATTTATCCATGCATTTTACACACCAGAATCATTTACTTATTTTTCAAACACAGTTACAGCTGTCACTAAGACTAAACAGAAATTTGTTATCATTCTGCCTCCGTCACTCAGGTGTTGTTATTAGAATCATGTGCCATGATCCTTTGCTCAAATATGTTTAGTTTTAGAGACACCAATGTATCAATGTTTCATTTAATGAAATTTTGATTTTCTGTCTAAATATTTATTACTAAATACAAAGTTATTGGTTTTCTTCTTTAATTATTTTTGTTTCATAATCCTAAATTAAAATTAAGCAGATGGTATTTTTCCTATCCTTTTAATTCTTTAAATAACAGACATTAAAAAAAATTTCCCATCTGTATTTGCATCAGCTTCTCTGCTCCCTTTTTCTAACTCTTCTGTTGAGTCCCTTCTTTCTCGTGTATCCACAACTTCATTTTCTTTAATCACTATTAGTGCACATGTACATATATACAAATACATATATAAATACAACGTGTTGAAATCATTAAGTGTGCTCACATGAATATGATTTCAGGCTGAACAATTGATATTGATTAGCCAATTAGTGGTTGCTCATACATGGAGAAGATTGATTCATCTCTCTCAATAGTCATTAATTGCTTATTACTCTTTATACAAGTGGGGCCTTCTGAGAATTAATCCATCCATGTTTGTCTATCAACTAGTGTTGTTCAGATCTTGTATAGGCAACCATATTGTTAAGATTTCATGTGTACAACTCTCCTATCACCTATGGAACACATATCCTACAAGCAGATGTCCTGATCCTCTGGGTCAGACATTCTTTCCACACCCTCTTCCATGATTTTTCTTGAGCTTTAGGTGTAGGGGTCGGGTGGTAGACTTATCAAGTGCATGTAGGCACAAGGTGACAGTAGTTCTCTGCATCTTACCAGTTTATAGCTTTCTCTTATGACCCCCCTATCCAATAAAAAATGAAGGAGCTTTGTAGCTAGAGTTTTTCTCTCTGGATCCCGCCAAGTCTCGGCAGTCCCTTAGCCCACTTATAAAAAAAAAATGCACATGCTTATGTTATTTAAACTGCTTGGCCATTAGCTCAGGCCTACCATTGTCTAGCTCTTACTCTTATACTCAGCCGATTTCTGTTAATCTATATGTTGCCACATGTCTATCACCATGCATAAAAACTCATTTCAAATGAACCAAAGACCTCAATATGAAATCTGAAAGTTTGACACTCCTTATAGACAACATATGCAATATCCTAACACTCTAGGTGTAGGAAAATACTTTTTGAATAGAACTCCTTTAGTTCAAATCATCCTTTTGACAGTTTTTCATAAATTGTTGATATGTACGTCTATATTTCCCTAAATAAATAAATACAATCTGCTCAGACCATATAATGTTACTTGTATATATAGGTTTTAGAGCTGAGCATTTGATACTGGATAATCAATTGTTCTTTTTCAAAATTCATTTTATTATTTGTTGATTTTTGCCTCAAAGAATAAAAAATATAGCATTCTTATGATCATTATTAAAAAAGAAACAGTGTATGGACAAGAAACGAATAAAAAGGAATAAACATGATATCATCGCATCCCTTCTAAGGCTCAGTGACCTTTGCAGAACAGTGGAGGAAAGAACAGAACAGCTGAAAGATAAGAAGGGCTAGGAAATGCCATCTTATGGGAACAAGATATTACAATCATGAGCTCAAAGCAACTGTAGGAACCTCCACTGTATTTGCACAAGATTGGATCAGTCAACAATTTTTCACGGATGGATGGCAGGCACACATTGCCTGACCACTCACTGTTGGACTATTTGCTAAAGATGGATTTGGGGAGGAAGAGGAGAAGAAGAAGTGCAGCAGGAATCTTAAAGTTCTTATTAATTAAAACAAACCCGCGGCCAGTTATTGGGGTGAATGCTGGAAGATCAGAGAAGGAGAACAAACCACAGCTACCTCACCTTGCCAATTCCTCAGCTGATCCTGTTTCCTCAGACTGGAATCCTCTGAGTCCTCATCCAGAATGGGTCTCAGCTGAACTGTGCTGCTCAAAGCCTAAAAGCTTAACCATCCACATGCTTCTAGTTTCTGGTCCTCACGTCTTATATATCTTTCTGTTTTTGCCACCATTCCCTGGGATTAAAGGCTCACTTCTTGGGATTAAAGGCATGTGTCACCATGCCTGACTGTTTCCAATGTGGCCTTGAACTCACAGAGATCCAGAGGGATTTCTACCTCAGGAATGCTAGGATTAAAGGTGTGAGTGCCACTATTTTCTAGCCTTTGTATCTAGTGGCTGTTCTGTCTCCACTGACCCCAGATAAGTTTATTAGGGTGCACAATATTTTGGGAAACACAATACCACCACAAAGAAGAGAGACAAAGAAAGATGCAAATAGAGACAGAGATTCATGTCTTTTACTGTTATTCCCACTTGTGGGCCCATCAGAATCTAATGAATAGCTTTTGTCCAGTGATTGCCTAGAAAGCCGTGGTTTAACTAGTGGTCATAAAATAAAATTGGAAATCAAGAACCTGATAGGAGGACGATATAGTGATAGTTACTGGAGGGAGATAGAAGAGGATGGCGAGAGAGTTGAGGGAAATCAGAATGTATTGTATTCATGTATGAAATTGTCTATGAACAAACTTAATTTAAAAAAAAGAAGAAAGAAAACTTTGATCTTAAGTACTGTGCAGTTTTCTGAGGTGCTAATAAATGAATGATGCCTCTAATTTTGTACACATCAGTGTTCTTTCCACTCTCATACATGTATGAGTTGGTTTCTGAATAGATTTCAAGATTAGCTCCCAAGCAAATTAGATGCCTATATCACAGAAAATTAAAGGAAAACCACATTTCTAATAATTTTAGAAATTTCTGAAAGAATGTATTCCTGGATCTAAGTCAATTTCAGAAGACATTTGTGGTTTTCTTACAAAGATAAAAGTAAAAATTCAAGTCAATTTATATTTTAGCAGCATAGGACTTTTTGCAGTCACAGAAGTGATTCTCCTTAAACTGGCATTATTGCTAAAGACTGTCAGTGGGAAAAATGATTTTTTGATTGTATGATGAATAAAACTCTTCCAGCAAAAATAAAACATTAAAGAAAGTAAGAAATGGGTTTTATCAAAATGTTAAAGATAAATCTTTAGGTAATATTTTCTCTCTTTAATCTTTATATATTTTTTATCCTACAAGTTTCTAAATATAGCAAAATGATAATTTTTCTACTACCATGTAAAGCCTATGGATTACATATTATAATTCAAAGGAACTTAAAACTGTTTTTACCTTTTTGTAACAATAAAATAAATGGCACTTTTACTGTTTATGAAAAAAATACTTACATTTATATAATTATATAGTTTGTTTTCTGCAGTTTTTCAAACACAGCTTACATTATGATTACCAAGGGCTTTTAAATACAGTGCTCCCCAGGGAAGATGCCCCAGGTCAATTATGTAACACCAAGTGGTCAGTCTTGAAATCATATACATAAAAGTGACATTATATAGACAGAGCAGGGTGTGTGTGTGAGTGTGTGTGTGTGTGTGTGTGTGTGTGTGTGTGTGTGTGTGTGATAGAGGTAAGAACAATTTAGAAAGAGACAGGCCATGAATTTGCTAGAGAGCAAGGGAATGTATAGGAAGGGTTAAAGAGAGGAAAGGAAAAGGAAAAGGGAAAATGATATTTTAATTAAAAATAATTCCAATAACCATCATGAAAGGTTTTTAAGTCCTGCATCTTTATTACAATTTTTTGTTTATCAATAATGTATGAAACATAATAAACTAATATAAATAAGGAAAATAGTTGTGCTCATCAAAATCTTCATAAATAAAGACTTGTGGTTGATGTAAATCATATATTAATGAGCCTTGATTTGGAATGTTCCATTCCATAGAATTTCTTCATTGGTAGAAGCACTCTATGTGCTTTTTATTCCACAAAGGAGACAGACCTTATTTGAATATTGAATACTATACATGTGTAACACTGATGATAAGCTATATTTCAAATTTCATATTAATCAAATACCTTAAAAACTAACATTAATGACTATCTGGACTAATCATAACCTAGTGAATAGAATTCATCAGACATGGAAATTAATTATTAGTGAAAAACATATTTTTTTAGCAAAATTATTTCCATTATTCCTGATATAAAGTTTATATTCTCTTTTCTCTACATTATAAATATGATCATTTGAGAGCTAATAAATTATAACTTTTATGGACATTTATATGAACACAGATCTATGCATAATTTTAGGCAATGCCAATGTAAATTGGATATGTGTGTAGAGCCGAAATAATCCCAGTTCTAACCTTTTATTTTAGGACTGAATTCTGCCTTCCTGAATCAAATGGAACACAGATTACTGAAGAAATTAGAAAAACTTTTTAAAAGAAAGAAGTGATAAAATTGTTGATCAAGCAAGTCCAGCAGCCTGTTTTTTTAATTAAAAAATTTTTCCCATTCATTTTACACACCAATCAAAGATTCCCCTCTTCCCTCCTCCCGCCCCACCAGCTTCCCCCTCCCAACCCACCCTCCACTGCTCCTCACAAGAAGGCAAGGCCTCCTATGGGGAGGCACATCCAGTAGAGGCAAGTCCAAGCCTCTCCCCCTGCCTCAAGGCTGTGTAGGTGTCTCAACATAGGTAGTGGGCTCCAAAAAGCCTGTTAATGTACCAGGGATGGATTCTGATCCTGTAGCCAGGAGGCCCCAAAACGGGATGGTCAAGCTGGAACAGGGATGGAGTGGGAACGCAATGAAAGAGATACCATGATAGATGAGACATCATGGAGATAGAGAGAAACTGTTTGCTAGGGAAGTTCCCAGGAATCCCCAAAGATGACCCCAGGTTGGACTACTAGAAATAGTGGAGAGGGTGCCTGAACTGAACTGGCTTACCCCAGTGACCAGATCGGTGAATACCCTAACTGTCATCACAGAGCTTTTCTCCAGTGACTAATGGAAGCAAATGCAGAGATCCACAGGCAAACACCAGGCAGAGCTCCAGGAGTCCAGTCAAAGAGAAAGAAGAGGAACTCTATGTGCACATGCACCATCACCCTGTTTAAGGAGCTGTATGTCTTGGAAAGGAGAAAATAGGAATGGCATGCTAACTCATGAAATTCAGTATGAGGACAAGCAGTGGGAATAAGTGATGTCAGAAAAAATGCATTGCTTATTTTGATATAATTAGTGACTAGCATTAATTCATTTGATATAATGTAAGTTGACTTTAATAAATCAGTTGACACCAGGTCTGAAATATCTTACTGAGATAGTAATTGAAATTGGCTTGGATATCAGCACTGTCATGGGGACTGAAACTGACTAACAGACCATAAACAAAAACTAATGGTAAGTGGCAATGCATGAAGGAGAAGTGAGCAGTGTTTCCATCTCAGAAAAATTAACATCTTTATGATACAATGAAAATTGCAGCTTTAACAGTGTGAAGTATAATTGAGGTTTTCCAAAAAAAATAAACAAAACCAAATTACTTCAAATAATCTTTACATCATCTAATTATTGCTCAATTTGTTTATGGATGTTTAAGAAAAATGTTGTAATTATATTATAATCTCAGAAAATACATTTAACGTAGCTACTAACGAAAGATTGCACATATGGGTATATTTTTTCTATAGCAGTGAACCTTCCTGCAAAGGTTAGGCTTGTGTATTTGCGGTTTAAAGACATTTGCCTTAAGTGGCTTTTCTTTTGTAAGTCAAAGTGTCTACACCTTTGAATGAAGGGGTTATTTAAACTGTGAAATTTCTGAACCTGAGATTGTTTTCCTTAAATTTACTTTTACATTTGAATTGCAATTCTGCTGCCACATCTTCTGGCTACACAGCATGAAGTTAATATTTATTGTCTCCTTTGACAGTCATGCCAAAATCACTTAGAAAGGCAATTGAGAGACAACCTCTGCATTCTTGATGCTAGAGACACCTTGGAAAACTGTTTCTCTAATAACAACTTAAGGTATTTGATGTACAATTTTAATTAGTTCCCATTATTTTCCTGATGCTGTTCTGAAAGATACTCAACATATTTATATAGAAAAAATATCAAGAAACATATTGATCTTTTCCAGCCATTACATACTTTTATAGCAAAAAAGTAGATAATTATAAGAAAATGATCAACAAATATGTGTACTGCATCACTAGGAACAATCAATACTTTATGGACTTAAACTCAGTAGCCAAGGTTCAAAGAAAGTTATATGCCCTTACTTTATTTATCTTTGATTTAGAGACTTTGATATTGTGTGAAAACATGCACACATATTCCAAATGATAGAACTGATGACTTAAGCATATAAATCCCTCCTTTCT
>CABHPH010152396.1:2577-61896 GCA_902168325.1 Peromyscus nudipes | reverse complement strand
CACAGAGAAACCCTGTCTCGAAAAACCTAAATAAATAAATAAATAAATAAATAAATAAATAAATAAATAAATAAATAAAAGGAAGAGAATGCTCAGATTGACAAGCTTTCTAATCATTGTCAGATGATATGCAGATATGATAAGCAGAATTTCTTTTCTCCAAACAACTTTTTGCTTGAGCAAGCCTTACAAATGGAATCTAGTTCTCCTGTATTCATTATGACACTATTTTAGTGAGCCCCGCCCATTCACAGAAGCTTCTCATTGTTAAAGTTGACCCAGTAAGAACAAAAGCATGTTTTACCCATGCTCACTTAATGCTCACTTAAAGGCTAAAGCTGTTCACCCAGTTGCCGCACATATGAACTTATAGTAGTTGTTACTGTGTGTACAAGACCTGTGTAAGCTCATTCCCTGTCTAATGCCAGCATTGAGAGGCAAGGTTGGAATAAAGTCCCATCCCCCACCTTGTAGTTATTGACAATTGTTTGTTGCTGGGAGAGGGAGAGTCGATTTTCTTTTTTCTTTTTGATTTTTTCCCAGACGGGGTTTCTCTGTGTAGTTTTGGTACCTGTCCTGGAGCTTGCTCTGTAGACCAGGCTGGCCTTGAACTCACAGAGATCTGCCTGGCTCTGCTTCCTAAGTGCTGGGATTAAGGGCATGTGCCACCACTGCCCGGCCAGAGAGAAAGTCAGTTTTCTTCAAGAATGTAGCCTTTGGTAAGTTGATTGTGCTTCAATGGAAGGGCAGACATTCTAGAAGATGTGGGCTGCATAAACTGGACTTGATGGTTAAATACGTCTATAAAAATGAGAGGGGAGGGGAGATATCACTCTTTGGTAAAGAAGAATGGGGACTCACTGTTTAATAGAAAAAAATTTATTTGGAGTGATTAAAGATTTCTAGAAATACATTGAGGTGACAGATATACAATATTATGAGCATAATTACTGTGATTGAATTATGCATTTAAATAATAAAATTATCAAATTCTTTGTCTATTTAATGTACTTTTATCACATTAAAATACAATTATAATAACCCTTAAAAATGAGAACACCAAGTTGGGAGGATAGAGAAGTGGGGTGGATCTGGGAGAAGCTGGGGGACGGAATGAATGTGATCAAAATGCACTGTATGAAATTCTCAAAAACTAATAAAATTTTAAAGATAGGAGATAGGGAGATAAGAGAACATTGACTTTATTATTAAAAAACAGTAGGCTAGATAGTCTGATTTATCCTTTGAGTTTCTAATACTTCACAACTGATTTAGAGAGATAGCATGAGATCAAATTTTGCTTGGGAGCCCAAGAAGACAAATTAGTTACCTTCTTGTGCTGGCTAATTTTATGTCAACTTGGCACAGCTATAGTCATCAGAGAGGAGGGAGCTTTTGTAGTGATTGATGTGAGAGGGCTCAGCCCATTGTGGGTGGTACCACCCCTGGGCTTGTGGTTCTGGATTCTATAAGAAAGCAAACTGAGCAAGCCATGAGGAGCAAGTCAGTAAGCAGCGCCCCCACTCCCATGGACCCGGTGTCAGCTCCTGCCTCCAGGTTCCTGTCCTG
Source organism: Peromyscus nudipes (assembly GCA_902168325.1). Classification (NCBI taxonomy): domain Eukaryota; kingdom Metazoa; phylum Chordata; class Mammalia; order Rodentia; family Cricetidae; genus Peromyscus; species Peromyscus nudipes. The sequence goes on along the minus strand of CABHPH010152396.1, from coordinate 60,327 downwards.
CTTGCGCTCCTCTACTTCCTTTGATGATGAGATATTATGTGGGAAGTAAGCCAAATAAACTCTACCTTTTCCAAGTTGCTTTGGTCATGATGTCTTTCATCACAGCAACAGTAACCCTAACTCACACACTTCTTCACAAATGAATAGTCAGAGGGAGAACCCAGAAGTGTCTGAGATTGGTTAATGGTTTATGAAATTCTTTCTTTCCATGGTTGATAGAATGAAGCCCAAGGATCAATCAGGATTCTTGTACTGGAGAGCTCTTCCAGATTATAATACCAGCTACAGGGTTCTAATTCTATTAGTAAACTTCTTTTTATTTATTTTTTGTTTGTTTTTAAACCAAAGATTGATCATATGTCTATTTGCATTGCCATTCAGCCAAGGCACATTTTGTCCTACTTGGTTGTTGTCTCTTGGAGGCCTGTTCTTTTCTGAAGAAGAAATGGAAGGGGAGTGGATCTGGGGGAGAGGGAAGTTGGGGGGTAGCTAGGAAAACTAGGGCAGGGGGGACTATGATCAGAATGTATTGTATGAGAGAAGAATCTATTTTCAATAATTACAAAAAGGACTCAGGCCTGAGATGACTAGTCCTTGCTATATTCTCTAAATTGCATCAGTAAATTTAATTTTCTGTGTAAAATTCATGTGAAAACTTTAATTTAGGAATCCAGTGTTCTTGTTTACCTGCCCTACAGGTCGATTAGTGCTTCCTGTTCCTTTAGTCTAGTTTTTTTTTTTTTTTAATCTCTGACATGAGGGCAATGTTTATCTTCTTTTCAGATGTTTATTTTTTAAATTTAAAAGAAAAATTTATGTAATAAAATATAATAAAAGATTCAATATAATTTCTAGGAACAAACAAGCCCATATATGACATCTGACATGCACTTGCACCAACTCAGTTGCCATCGATGCCCAGATCCACTGCTTTGAGTCAGTTTATCACAGCATCTATTCATCTATGAGCTGCTGGGGTGAATGGAGGGGCCAGTCCTGCAGAACCAGATGTCATTACTGAACAGGGCGGGGCCTAGGGTTGTAGGCCTGCTGGATGGCTCCCAGCATAGAGCCCATGCAGCTGTAGCCCAGTGCTGCTTGCCCCGCTGGGAGACAGAGAACACAGGGCAGTGCTGCTGCCTGCAGCCTACAAGCACAAAGGTCAAGCCTGGTGAGCCTCAGGACAGCCGGCATTAAGGGCAGGAAGATGTGAGGCAACTAGGAGTTCTTGTGGAACCTGCCCCCAGATTCCCTGCCTAGCCACGAGATCACCATGGTTTGGTGTAACAGCAGGATATCCGAGACTAATCTCAGTAATGGTCTAGTATCTATGGTGTACCAGAGACCGGAAACCTTAAACCATACTAACAACTTCTTGCAATGAATATTTGCATGGAAAGCTGTTTGGCTAAAAAAGTATACTGTGTGACAGACTGCAGTTTCCGCTGCCACTATGATGAACGAATATGAGACTGAGAAGTGGGAAAGATGGAGGAACAAAGCAGTGAGTGAGTGATGGAAATGGAGATAAGACGGTGGTGATAGGTGTGAGAGAAGGTTGCAGTGGACAAGGGAACATGTAGTGGATGAGTATGGCCAACAGGGTGTTGTGCAGCAGCCTGGAGCTTGCACTCCAACCCTGCCCTCAAAAATGATTCCATGATTACCCTGGTTCTGAGCAATGGCAGGATGTACAAGATGAAGAATGGTTCCTCTTTTGGATTAGACCTCCTCGAAAGACCTTTATGGTCCGTGCTGTCTGTGGAGCCCACTTTGGTGTCATGGTCCACTGCCCCAGGCCATTTGGAAGCCGGAGGTTCATATGGTATTTATGACCCTATTGTAGCTGGGTCTGTGTTATGTCAGTGGCCTGGCCATTTATATGTCCATGGTCTGTGCGCAGCCAGAAACCATGTTGATGTCCGTGGACCATGCTGCTGCAGGGGGCCATATTGATGTGAGTAACCTAAGTTGCTACCTAAGGCCATGGTGATGTCTGGGTCCATTCTGCCATTGAGGGCTGTGATGGTGTCTGTGACTGTGTAGAGGCAGAGTGCTATGTTGATGTCCGTGGTCTGTACTTGTCTTAATTAGGTTTTCTATTGCAGTGAAGAGACACCATGACCACAGCAACTCTTTTAAAGGAAAACATTTAATTGGACCTGGCTTACAGTTTCAGAGGTTTAGTCTATTATCATCATAGCAGGACATGGTGTGCAGACAGACATGGTGCTATAGGAGAAGCCAAGAGTTCTACACCTTGGACCACAGGCAACAGAAGGAGACTGTGTACCATACTGGGCTAGCTTGAGTATATGAGACCTCAAAGCCTGCCCCTACAGTAACATATTTCCTCCAACAAGGCCAGACCTACTCCAACAAGACCATGTACCTCCTATGGGCTTAAACACATGAGTGTATGGGGGCCATACATATACAGTACTGACCATGCTGAGGTCCTTGACGCATGCTGAGGCTGGAGACCATGTGGATGTCCATGGTCCATGTTATCGCCAGAAACCATGTGTAAGTACAAGGTATGTGCCCTCTCTGACTGTAAAGGGCAAGGAAGCTACCTTTGCCATAGTATTGAGGACTGCAGACTCACAGTTGAGAAAGAGGGAAATAACAGGCTTCTATGACAACCCCATCACCCCTGCCCTTCAATCATTCAAAGAAGTAACAGCCTAGACAGAAAGCCATTGAAGAGAACTCTTAAAAGTTGTAATAAGGATGCTGAAGTATAAATCTCTCCACAGTTGATGGCTTCTGGTTGGGGTACAGGTAGGGAAGGACTGAGTTTTCTTTTAGGTGCTGGCCACCAGGAGTTTGACCGTGCTCCAGTGAGTACATGGGCAGCACAAACTGGATTTGTTTTTTTTTGCTCTTGTTTCCTTTTTTGGTGGGGGAGACCTCAAGGGAGGGGGTGCAGATCTGAGAGGACTGGGAAGTGAGAGTGCTTGGGCTCATAAGTTCTCATATAAACAATAAAAATATTATGGGAAAATTTTATTAGCTAAATAAAAAAATAAAAATAAAGTATAGGAACAAGTGTGTGCATTTGACAATATTGTGTGACCTAAATTTGTAAGGTTGGATAAATTAAGGTTTATTATTAATAGTCCCTATAATATTTGTGTTAAATTGTGCTTGAAATGTCTTTCAATACTTCTTTCTCTTAAAAATGAAAACAATTGAAAGTCATTGAAATCCTGTCATAGAGAGGTAAGGATAAATGCCTTGCAGACAGTCCTTGTTATCTACTACAAACGAATTAGATTATATAAACCTTTGGGGATTTCATTTTTCTTGCTCAATGCATTATATAAATCTTCCACATTAATTATTATAGATTTTATTCACATGGAAAAATTGTAGACATTGTCTGAGCATATGAACTAAGGTTTATTCAATCCTTTTATACACAGTTGATATGAAATCATTCATAATTTCCCATTGATATTGTTTATGTTTTTCTACTTTATTTTGTCACTTTTTGAAAGCTCTTTCTATGTTACACATATTAATATTTGTTGCAGGTTTACTCAGCTTATTAATTTTTGTTTTTAAGTGTGTGTGTGTGTATGACATCATGTGAGTGAAGTTTACTGAAGGGGACAGAAGAGGACATCAGATCCCTTGGAGCTGGAGTTACAGGCAGAAGTGAGTTACCGAACTTGAATACTATGAACTGAACTTTGGTCTTCTGGAAGAGTGGCAAGTTCTCTTGGCCTCTGAGTTATCTTTCCAATCCTTTGCAGCTTATTTTTAATTTTGCTATGTTAATAGTATTTGCATTTGAAAATATTTAAATAACTTTTATATTTTAAAATATGCCAATATCCTATTCTAGCTCCTGTATTTATTTTTCATATGTTTTCTAAAGATGTCCACTGTTTCAGTTCTTTCTTGTAGCCACTGCTGTCAGATTTTTATCACTATCAATTGTCAGCAGGTGTGACTAATGACAGTCACTCCTTTATTTTGGACTTCACTTGGTTTCTGGGAATCTCTGAAACCTGTCCTTCACAGAACTATTGGAATTACCTCAAGTAAACATGAGTCAAACATAGCATAGCTCAAAGCTTTCCTGAAATTTCTCCTTTGGTTCAACATAAAGTATCAATCCTTGGTTGCCATAATTAGGGAAGCTGGTATGTTTTGGGCCCCAGGTACCTCTTAACCCTCTCTCAACTTCTTCATCTTCCCTCTAGCTTGCTTTCTTCTTTCTTTTTGGTTTTTCAAGACAAGGTTTCTCTGTGTAGATTTGGAGCCTGTCCTGGATCCCTCTCTGTAGACCAGCCTGGCCTTGAACTCACAGAGACTCACCTGGCTCTGCCTCTGGAGTGCTGGGATTAAAGGCATGTGCCACCACTAACTTTCTATAAACATGTCAGGCTACAACATCAGACATTTTATTTTCCTATTCTTTGAACCGAAATGTTCTTTCTTCACTTGATTTGGCTTCCATTAGGTTTTACATTGTGCAACAAGTCATCCTTGGATCTCCTCTTTAACCATCGTGTACCTGGATCAGAATGAGTAGTGTGTGTGTGTGTGTGTGTGTGTGTGTGTGTGTGTGTGTGTGTGTGTTTATTTTCCATCTCCCACATCGATTTGGGCTCCATGAGACAAATCTTATATACCTTTTTCATCACTATCATCCTTATTATTAGAAAAACCTCAGCAGATCGTCAATAAATGTTGGGTGAATACTTGAGTAAATAAATTTTGCTGACCTCAAACTTTGAAGCATGTGGTTTGACTTCTTTATGATGTTTGCCTGGGGCTGAGAAGACGGCTCAGTGGGTAAGGGTACTTGCTGCCAAACCTGATGATCTGGATTGATCTCTGGAACCCACATAGTTGAAGAAGAAGACAGATTTCTTTTCTTAAGTTATTCTCTGATCTCCCCACACATGTGCTATGGTGTACATGTACCCACACATACTGCGGTGGTTGGAATGGAAAATGTCCCCCATAGGCTCAAGTATTTCAACACTTGATCCCTGGTTGATGACATTGTTTGGTGAGGTTATGGAATCTTGCTAGAGAAAGTATGTCATTGGAGGCGGACTTTAAGAGTTCATAGCCTCATTCCACTTCTAGTTCACTCTCTGCTTCATATTTGTGGTTGGAGATGTAATCTCTCAGCTTCCTGTTCTGCCACTTGCTGCCATGCCTCCATTATAAATGTTCCTTTTGGAACTCTAAGTCAGAATAAACTCCCCTTTTTGTTGGTAAGTCACTTTCTGTCATGGTGTTTTATCATAGCAACAAAATATAATTAATATACAAACTGAAAAAGGCACAAAAATAATTGCAATGTTTCTAGAAATATTATGAGCTATTTCAGAACCTTCTATTATGCTTTGCTGATTAATTAATTTATTTCAATTCCAATAGCACTCACCCGCTGATTTCTTTCTGTGTCACTATTTGAATGTATACATCTCAGTTGTGAGACAGTTTGCCATACTGAGAAAATCATGATAAACTCCTGTAACTAAGAGTATGATAGCTATTTCCAAGTGTTCATATCACTATTGAGACTTAAGGATGCTATTATTCTTTTTTTTTTTTTTTTTTTTTTGGTTTTTCGAGACAGGGTTTCTCTGTGTAGCTTTGCGCCTTTCCTGGAACTCACTTTGGAGACCAGGCTGGCCTTGAACTCACAGAAGATCCGCCTGGCTCTGCCTCCCGAGTGCTGGGATTAAAGGCGTGCGCCACCACCGCCCGGCGGATGCTATTATTCTTATGGGCAGTGTCTTTATGTACTTATTTGACAATATTTTACAATCCATAAGCAATGCTCTTATTTTTTCACCCCCTTTGTTAGGTGGTTTAGAATGATGCCCCCATCTTTTACCGAGAAACTATCTCCAAATGATATCCACTTGCAAATGAAAAACTAGTCATGTCCGAGGGAGTCTTACTGGGGAAAAAACACCCTTAAGGGTAGCCTCATGCCCAGCAGTAGATAGCCAATAGAAAAAGAAACTCAAGGGCATCTTCGGAGGTTCTTCGTCTCATTAATGTCAGGGCATTTTTTTTTTCCTTTTTTAACTTACGTGTCCTTTACATTTATATAATGGCTTCTGATTTAAGGTTTCTATGGGAGTCCTGTGTGTGTGTGAACGTGTGTGTCTCTGTGTCTATATGTATTTTTAGTGTTTTTATTTCAGCTGTTTTTCTTATTTGGCTACTTTCACATATTCTGGTTTGTTTTTTGATTTATCTTATTATTTATCTTATTTTGTTATTTTTCCTTAGGTGCCTGCTTGTTTTCTAATAAGAGTTATAAAAGGTATGGATCCAGAGGTGAGAGAAGATGGGGAGGAACTGGGAGGAGTAGGGAAAGGAGAAATTGTAATCAGAATATATTGTATGAAAAACTCTATTAATACAAGAAAAGAAAAAGAAATTAGTATAAGGAGAAGGAATGCCATGTCTGTGTGTTGCCTCTGTGATTGTTAGTTGACTAACACCACCATGTGCTTGATCTGCCCCTGAGACCAACTACCCAGGTCTTTTAAGTTTTGTTTTTTCCATTCACACCTCTTTCTTATGACCTTATTGTAGATGTAACCAACCGTCTTATTAAATAAGAAACACAGAACCAATGCAAAGAAGAAAGCCAAGAGGTCAGAGCTAAGAGCTAAAACCTTACCCTTCCTCCTGCAGTGGTCCTACCTCTCCGAAGGAGAGCTACTTCCTGTGTTAAAGTATTTATAAAGACTTTCGGTTCTGTCTTCTCATTGGTTGTAAACCCAACCACAAGACGGCCTCGTCACTGCCTGTCTGTACAGACCTCCAGGTCTTCTATGGTTGGTATTGAGATTAAAGGCATGTGTATCCAATGCTGGCTGTATCCCTGAACACACAGAGACTTACCTAGCTCTGCCTACCAAGTGCTGGGATTACAAGCGTACGCCGCCACCACCGCCCTGCTTTCCTATGGCTTACTAATAGCTCTGACCCCCAGGCAACTTTATTTATTAACATACAAATAACATTTTAGTACAAAAGAAAATATCACCATACCTTATGAGTTTCTTTATAAGCCTGGAAGTTATTTCCTCACTTTCCTAATGAGTATCTTTTAAATTCTTATCTTATTTTCACATCAGCAAAATGTCCCTTGTCTTCTTGGATAAAGCCAGCTTCCATTTTTATGCATATTCTGGCCCTGTGTAACTGTTTCTCAACGTTTCTCAGAATTTCAGTTTACATTTTCTGGTATTATTTTATAGACATCACTGCCTGACTCTAAAGTTTCGAACTGTGCCTGGCTTTCGCTCAATATTTTATCTGTAGTGTTGCACTGAACGTAAGTAACTGGTTCATCATATGTGCTTAATGTACATTCATTATTCAAAACCATGGATGGTAAACATTAGATAATTCTCACTGAAATGTGTCATGGATTCTTGGCTGGGAAACTGTTTTACCAATTGCTATTTTTTTTTTTTTGCTTGTATAAGATTCTCTGAGATAGTCTGCTTCCTCAATAACATCCATGAATAATTATTCAGGTGAATTATAACTGCATAGACAACTTTGAAATTAGCTACAGAACTATTTTATATAATGTAAACTTTTATCTAATGCAATCTAATAGGAAAACTGTGCTGTTCAAAAACTGGGACATTGGACAGTGTCTGGAAAGTGGCACATTCAGCATCACTCTGTATGCTTCAGAAAAGTATTAGCAGTAAGCAGTCTTTGACCTGGCCTGACCCACAAGCCATTACATTTGTTGGTCATTTTTATTGTTCCCTACTTGAAAAGGTGAAATCATTTGATGAATAATCAGATCACATGATACCTAAAGATCTGTTCATTTACAATTCTGCTTAATGTTTTGCTGTCTATTTAGAGAGCATGTGCAACAATAGTAAGCTAATGTTAAAGAAATAGCAATGTCTTCTAGATGTCCCCCTCCCCCGATATGGATGCTTAAAATAATATTTACTTGTAAAACCTTTTTGTATTCAATTCATCCTCTTTCAGCTGGTAAAATCTCAGAAAGGTAGTAAGGTCTGCAGTCTTTACAGATCTGTTTGTGTTGTTCATCTGCACTTTTCTCCCATAACAGAGCTCTTAATGACACCATGTAATATGTTTCTGGAATAGCTGTCTATTGGAAATTGGGTTTGGAAAATGCTCAGGTTTATTTCTTCTGAACCTCTGCATTTTAGTAGTATCATATTACAATGAAGCTTTGGCATTATTGGGCACATTAGGAAGTATCTTCAAAGCACTTGATGTTGGTGCCTGTCAAATGAATGTGTGACAGTAAACATCCATCTTATACAATGTGTTAACTTGGAAGCCATTGGATTTTTATGTGCATTTTTACTTCAAAGAATTTGAGTTGTTTTCAAGTAACTCCAAGAGCCTGATCATTAGCAAGATTGTGAACTTTGCGTTGTCTATATATATTTATTTTCTCGAAAGGGGGAAATATTTGAAAGGCTACATATTTTGAGTATAGGCAGTGATAAAAGACCACATGGAAGATTATGAATAAAATGGATTGAATCACTTTTACCACAATTAGTTTTAAACTGTATTTCTGTGACAACATGAACTTTTATGTTTTTTGAAAAAAATAAACTGAAAGGAAGAGGAAAAATTTACTTAGTATACCTTTTGAGCTCATTACAAGGCACAAATTCTGCTAGATATTCTATTCAACATTCCCAATAGCCTAGAAATTGTGGACACAATTTATATGAATATAATAAATAGAAAAATGAATTTTTAGTTCTAAAATGTGTCTTCTCAAAACTCAGTTCAAGAATGTTATTTTTCATAATGTAGCAATGTAAAGACATATATTTTTGCTCACAAGCCTTGGTAATAATCTAGTCATAGACTGGAATTTACTACATCTCATGCATTTTCAAACTTAACCATAGGAATATGATATACTTTCCTCTGTTTTATCTTTTATTTTTGAGATTATAATAAAAATTTTATCACTTCTCCCTTTCTCTTTCCTCCCACTAAACTGTCCCATTTACTCCTGTTTCTCACTTTTAAATTTATGGCCTCTTTGTTCATTAATTAATTGTTATATATTCCTAAGTATAAGCTGCTCAATCCGTCTAATATTACTTGTGTATATGTTTTCAGAGCTGACAATTTGATATTGAATAACCAATTGATGTCTTCTTCCCTGGGGAAGACTATTTCTTCTCTCAGCATTCCTTAATTGCTTGTAGTTCTTTGTGTAGGGTTGTGGCCTTGTGAGCTTTACCCCATTTACTTCGGCGTGTGTACTGATATTGTTCTTGGTCAGCTTATGTTTAGGTCAGTTTGCTGGTGAGGCTTTATGGTTGCAGCTTTTGATATTACTAGGAGACAAAGTCTCACAGAAAACATCCTGATCCTATGGTCCTTATAATCTTTCCACGCCCCTCTTTTGCAATGTTCCCTGAGCCTTAGGAGTGAGAGTACTTCGTGCAGGTGTCATTTGGGACTGGGCTCCTCATCTCTGCATTTTGACTGGTTGTGGTTTTCTGTAATGGTCTCTGTCTGCTGCAGATAGATTTTTTTCTTAGAGTGATGAGGACTACACTGATCTGTACAAATATGTAGAGTACAGTGAAGGATTTTGCTGGCCTAGTAAAGTGGTAGTTTGTAGGATTCCCTCCAAGATCTATGACTTTACTACCTTTGGGTAGTTGACTAGGTTTCTAGTACCAACCATGATTTCGCTCATGTTGAATATGTATTAAGTTCAATTAGAGAGTTGTTGGTTACTGCCAAGGTATGTGTGCCACTACTATACTCTAAGGGTTTTTGTGCAATGCTCGTTATTGTTGTGGTTCATAGGCATAATAGCTGGGTAGGACTGTAGATTGTTTCCCTCCTTGGGAAGCTTACATCTCGTCTTCTCGTCCTAAGAAAGCCAGTTTTTAGTGAGAGAGCATTCATATAAATTCTAGCTCATTGGTTTCTGAACCTTGTGTCTGAAGTGAATGTCACCTTCAGCAACAAAGAATTACCTTCCACCTCTGGTGCGTGTGCACGTGTGTGTGTGTGTGTGTGTGTGTGTGTGTGTGTGTGTGTGTGTGTGTGTGTATGTGCAACCAAGTAGTGAGGAGTCTATTGGACAGCCCAGGCCAACAACTGAAATGAGGGCTTCTCATGACTGGTGTTGGGGTTTTGTTAGGTAGTCTTTAGCTCTTGGAGGGAGCATTGTTGACCCAGATGAGAAAATTTCATTTAAACTACAAATGTATGTTTATACATAGACTTACATGTATTATAGATTTTCCCCCATATGACCCAGCCATACACTCCTTGGAATGTGCTCAAAGGACCCAACATTCAACTCTACAGATACTCACTCATCTATGTTCGTTGATGCTCTATTCACACTGGCTAGGAAATAGAAACAAGTATCCTTCAACTGATGAACAGGTAATGAAAGTGCAGTACGTATACACCATGGAGTACTACTCAGCTGTAAAGAAAAATGAAATAACGAGCTTTGCAGTTAAATGGATGGAACTGAAAAGATCATATTGAGTGAAAATGCAGACCTGTAATGACGAATGCCACATCCTTCCTTAGCTGTGGGTTCTAGCCCCAAATCTTCATGTGTGAGTACATATCCTGGAGTAGCAGAAACCGGGAAAGGCAGAAGGGACCATTGCCAGTGCAGGGGTTGTGGAGGAGCAATAGAGAGGGAAACAGCAGGGCACAGGTAATCTGATAGGGGGAACAGGAAATAGGCAGGGCTCTAGAGGCACTGATTAGGAGGGAGGAGAGAGAGATATACAGAAGGAACCATGCTGCTATTTATTTTTCTATCAAAAATCGTGTTTTAGTCATTGTTTCTGAGAATTTCCTACGTGAGGACTGGATTGACATCATTCCCATTCTTTTCTTCCCTCTAGTTCCTTCTGTTCCCCCTTCCCAAATTCATGGCCTCTTACTTTTTAGTATTATTTTCATACACATATATTTATATGTACATATACATATACATTTATACATACAACCTGCTAAGTTCATTTATGTTGCATATATATGTTTAAGTTGGACTTCTGGAGATCAGAGGACATATCATGAGTCTTGTTCCTGGAGAAGTGTGGTTCTCCTTCTCTCAGCAACCACTAATTGCCTGTAGGTCTTCATCTAGCAGTAAAGTCTGGTGTTTCCCTTGTCCATGTTGGCACGCCAACTAGTATTGTCACTTTATGATTTTGTTTAGACCGTCACACAGTTGAGAGCCTGGGTACAACTTCCTGGTGATGTATAGAAGACATTTTCTTGCAGCAGATGTCCTTGTCTTCTTGCAATCTTTCTTCCCCCTCTTCCTTGATTATTTTTTCTAAGCCTCAGGTTAGGTGTTGTGTTGTACAAATATGAGTTGGGGCTAGACATGCCACGTTTAGATGTTTTCTGTGTTTTGACCTGTTTGGTTTTTCTGTAATGGTTTTTGCTTGCTGAAAAAATAAAGCTTTTTTGATCAAAGGATAAATACTACTGCCACTGTGTTAATCAGCATAATTTCTAACTGCATTCTGAATATTCATCCTTGTACTCACAGAAGAATGTGATTTTGATCTATTGATGAATAGAAATAGTGATTTTTATTTTAAAACTAGAATACATTAACTAATAACTATAATATTAATTAACTATGTTAATCTCAAGTAAATGGAATACTTAGAATATTAAACTGATTTTTGTGTACATTGAGATAGCACATGTGCTATTTTACCAAGGGATGAATTATGGATTTTTAAAATGAATTTTAGAAGTACAGGTTCTTATGAGTTCAACTGTTTCTCCCCAACACACTATATGAAGTTGAAGTATTACCCACAATATGTGTGACAATAAATTTAGTTGGAAAAAGAATCTTTACAAATATATGTAAGTTAAAGAGAGGTTGGTCATATTAAGTTAGTGTCAGGTTTAATTTAACGTGATTGGCGTCCTAATAAAATGAAAGGAACTTTGGGGAGCAGTGACAGTGAGGATGGAAGTGCTGTCCTTTAACCCCACGGAGGCTGGGATGCTACAGAACTTGATAGGAGTTCAGAGGGACGCTCTTCTGCTGACGCTAGAAGGAGCATTTTCTTGTTTTCAGCCCAAATTCTAGAATCCATGTAGATGTAATCGACCATCTTATTAAATAAGAAACAGAGCCGATTCAGAGAAGAAAGCCAAGAGGTCAGAGCAATAGCTAAGAGCTGAGATTAAAAACCTTGCCCTTCCTGCTGCTGCTGTCCTACCTCTCCGCAAGAGACCTCTCCGAAAGAGACCTACTTCCTGTCTGTTTGTCTTTATATAAACTTCCTGTTCTGCCTTCTAATTGGTTGTAAACCCAACCACATGACTGCCTCGTCACTGCTTGTCTGTACAGACCTCCAGGTCTTCTATGGTTGGTATTGGGATTAAAGGTGTGTGTCTCCAATGCTGGCTGTATCCTTGAACACACAGAGATCTACCTAGCTCTGCCTACCAAGTGCTGGGATTAAAGGCGTGCACCACCACTGCCCAGCTTCAGCTATGGCTTTGCTAATAACTCTGACCCCTGGACAACTTTATTTATTAACATACAAATAACATTTTAGTACAAATAAAATATCACCATAAATCCAGATAATGGTAGTTTGATGTGGTAGGTATCTGGTTTATAATATTTTCTTAACAGTAGCTCTGGGACAGTAGTCAGTAGTGGAAAAGGAAAGATACCTTCACAAGCTTCTGAAGTAAAAGCCACAGGACAATTTTATTGTGTTATTCTTTTCAGAATCCTGCATGTCTTATATTACTGTATTTAAAATTTTATTAATTGAAAATTTTAAAACGTGTTGAAATATCTTCAGGCATCTTACCCATAATGCAGTTCCTGAATCCATCATGATATCACATACTTTGTTTCATATGCTCTTCAATTCTGGAAAATCCTCATCATCTTTTTAATATTGTTTAATATCTTGTATAGCTTTTTTCCCTACAAGAATAGTGTCATGTGATAAGCAAGGATAAAACCTGTGTGGCATAATAATGTAATTATTAGATCATGAGTTCATCTTCTGGCTGTGACTGCCAGATTAGTGCTTATGATTATCTCATGAATTATGTGGGGGCTTTTGCTAATATTAGCCAGGATTTCTCAGATTCTGCATTATATTTTAATCCAAGGAAGTTTTACTGAATTTTTGTTTTGTTTTGTTTTTTCTTTTTGGTTTCTCGAGACAGGGTTTCTCTGTATAGTTTTGGTGCCTGTCCTGGATCACACTCTGTAGCACAGGCTGGCCTAGAACTCATAAAGATTCACCTGCCTCTGCCTCCTGAGTGCTATGATTAAAGGCATGCGCCACCACCACCCGGAGTGAGTTTTACTGAATTTTATTGCATCAATTATATTTATTTAAGTTGTTTCTAATTCACTATATTTACTGGTTTTGTTGGCATCTAAGTTTTACTGGCATCTAAGAAATCTTTGCTTACACTAAAGTCATAGAAAATATCTTCCATTTCCTCCTCCTCTTTTTCTTCCCCCTCCTCTTCTTCCCCCCTCCTTCCTGTCTTCCTCCTCATCTTCCTCCTCTTTCTCTTTTTCTTCCTCCCTTCTCCCCCTCTCCTTTCCTTCTTCCCCTTCCTCCTCTGCATCTTCTACTTCCCTCCTCCTTCTTTCACTCCTCCTCCTCCATTCATGCTCTTTCTTTCCTCTTCTTCCTGCTCTCCATTTCCCTTCTCTTCCTTCTTCTTTTCCTTTCTATGTCCTGTGCCTCTTCCTTGTCCTTCTCCTCCTCCTTTTCTTTTGGACATAGGATCTTACACTACCCCAGAGTGGCCTAAAACTCACTATGTAATCTCTTGTGCTGGGATTACAGGAGTAAGACATCATCTTGCCTCAAATCTTATTTTTTTTTAAGTAAATTTATTTATTTATTTTGTTTTTCAAAACAGGGTTTCTCTGACTTTCCTGGAACTCTGTTTGTGGATTAGGATAGTTTCAGATTCACAGAGACCCACTTGGTTTTGCCTCCCCAGTGCTGGGATTAAAGGTGTGCACCATACCTGGCTAATAATATACATATTTTATATATGCTTTATGATCTATTTTGAGTATACGTTTGTGTATGATAAGAGGTAGAGTTTAGAGTCATGCTTTTTTTTAATAAATAAAAAATTGTGGTGTTCTTATACTGTACTTTATCATATCTGTGACTCTGTAAAGAATTTTACTATGCAGTGTAGCAGACACAAAAAAATCATATTAATGAGTGAGAGGAAATGAATTTAGAGAGTGTATAAAATTCTATGCATATAAATATAGATGTATTATGTACTTAATACACTTCATCTGTAGTATACATGCATATAAGTATATGTGTAAAATATACATATATTTGTGGTATATAAATAGGAGAGAGGATAGAGAATGAACAGACAGTCTTTTTCTGGATCTCTTTTCTGTTGGTTTATAATATTTCATTTCTACATCAGTACAGCTTAGAGTTGCTGCAGTAAGTCTTGGAACTAAATAATTCATATTCTTTAACTTTTAAAACTTTCTTAAATTATCAATAATAAAACTTTTAAAATTGTTTTGGCTCACCCAGGTTACTGCAATTTCCTGAGATTTAGAATCAGTTCATCAATTTTTCTAAATAAGGAAATTGTTTGATAATCTATAGATCTATTGAAGATGACAGATGTCTCATGAGGAAGATAAATGTATAACTTTCCCTTTTGGTAATATACTTGCCTGACTAAAAAATAATCAATATGACACTAATCTCAAGAACTTATTGGGTAGTAGTCAATGATCCCCTACTTCTGGAAGGAGTTTCTGTTGTTGTGGTGTAATTTTTTTATTTCTTTGTAAATAGTTAATAGAATTCCCCAGCTAAACCACTATGGCTAAGTTTTAAATTATATCTTTAATCTTCTCAATAGACAGGAGATTATTCATATTTTCTATTTCCTAGTCAGTATTTTGATCTTTTGCCTGTAAGGAAAAGAAATTTTTCTTTGGTCTACTTCGTGAAAGTTATTGACATGAATTTGTTCCCCATTTTGTCTTAATATTCCCTTGTGTATGTCATAGAGTGTACTGAAGACCCAGGATCCAGTGAAATGAAGCTAGTCATGAGAACTGAATAAAATATGGCTTAAATTTAGTTGTTGTTTTGGAAAAAAAATTGCATTACTTCTATTTCCTAATGGGGGTGTGAGAAAGTTCTTTAATCTCAATCTGTTTCTAATCCTTAAAATTGTAGATTGTTTTCATAGGCCATTATAATACAATCTCCAAATGGTGTCTTTTGTTCACTGACCCTCTATCTTAGGCTGCTCATGAAATCTCTGAAAGAAAGATGCTTTTTGTTGTGGTTAGTAGCTGCCTCTCATCACATAGCTCTAGGTTTGTGGAACATTCCACTGGGAAGCTTATGCATATTAACAAAATCTTCCACACCTGTGTCCATAATGCAAGCTGATAATGTGCCCAGAATTATTTTGGTATACATAAATCTTCAGAAGTATTTTTTCCACAATGGGATGATTATGAGAAATAAAAACAAAATGCCTAAAACTTGGAAATAGGTAACAGGATAATTGTTCTGCTAGAGGATATATCATATACCTATGGAGAGTTTATCTACTTCTTCAAGATCATGTCTGTTCACTTCTTACTCTTTATCAGGGTATAGTTTTTAGGTTAATTGTTAAGTTTTAGAAACCATAATGATGAAATATATCTTTGCTTAATAATCAAAGTGTGAGTTTTCCCAGTAGAAATGAAATTTTCTTCCTGTATTTGGAAAGATATGGAAAGTGTAGTTTATAGTTTATTGCCCTGGTTTTGTATATAAGCTTTTATTTATTCATTTATTTTTCTGTTCCTGCTTCATCTTTCTGTTTTAGTCACTGTTCTGTTGGCGTGCAGAGATGCCATAACTAAAACAATTCATAGCAGAAAGCATTTGATTAGGGGCTTGCTTACAGTTTCAGAGGGGACATGGCAGGTAGAATGGCTGAGTGTGTGGGCCTGGAGCAGTAACTGAGAGCTTCATCCTGATCCACAGGCTGAGAGCTAGACTTGGGCTTTTGAAATCTCAAAGCCCCATTCCCAGCAATATACCTCCTTCAACAAGGCCACACCTCCTAATCTTTCCAAACAGTCCACCAGCTGGGGACCAAGAAAGCAAACATAGGAGTCTGTGGGGCCGATTCTCATTCAGACTACCCCCTCCCGTTTTTTTCTTTTGTTTTTTTTTTTTTTTTTTCATCCAAGACAAGATTTCTCTGTGTAGCCCTGGCTGTCCTGGAACATGCTCTGTAGACAAAGCTGATCTAGAACTCTGACTCCTTAGCACTGGGATTAAAAGCATTATGTCATCATCACCCAGCACCACCACACTTTTTAAATTATTCTATGTGTGTATGTGTGTGTGTGTGTGTGTGTGTGTGTGTGTTTCCTGCATTATATATGTGCAGCACATCCCTATCTGGTGCCTGTAGAGGTCAGAGCCCCCTGGATTAGAGTTATAGATGATTGTGAGCTTTGAATTGAATCCATGCTCTCTGGCAAGTGCTAGGCCAACTCATCAGCCTTTTCCCCCCCTTTTATTTCTTTTTTGTTATTTTTATCTTTTTGTCTTCCTTTTCAAATAGAAATTTTAAAGTTATACATTGTAATGGCTTCATTACTGTTTTTATAAAAACATGTCAGTGCTCTTTGCTCTTACTTATTCCTCTTTTCTACCCCCTTCTTGCTGCTCCATTACTCCACTATTTGTCACCACCTCCTTCCTATCATTTCTTCCTTTCTCAAGTATCAACATTCATAAGTTTAAATCTAGATTTTTACATAAAAGAGAAAATATGTACTATTTTCTTTCCTATGTTTGGTAATTAGATCATTTTATCCCATATCATTTTTCTGGTATGTATTTAATCATTATATTCAAGCATGCCCATACTCATGTCACAGGTGTCCCCCAGGTCAGAGGGTATGCACTATTCCATGGCTTGGGACTGATATCAATACTTTTGTAAAATGATCCATATATCCTAGTCCAAAGAAAAAAGTTTCCATAGGGAATATAATCTCTACAAAATCCTGCATGATTCCTAAATAAAAATACTCAGTCAGTGGTGCATTGATACAGATTTTTTTCTTCCACAACTGATTTCTGGAAAAGACTTCAAAGAATGTGTTATAGTGTGAGACACTTTTCAACATAGTGGAAGGAAACACTCCAATCATACTCTTAGATTTGAGCAGTCGCTGTATCAATAGTGGGCTACTTTAGCTTTCAGCTGACTACTTATTTAAAAGAGTTTTTACCTCTCTTTTGAATATTGGTCAGAATCATCTATCTGAATTTCTCAATGGCTGAAAGTTTATTAAGCAAGGAAGGACTTCTGCTAATCAAGAAAAAAGATCTTGAAGACAAAAACTGAATTCATTAGTGTCCAAAGTATAATAAGGAGCACATCAACAAAAAATACACTTCAAGGAAAGAAGTATGTGTACTAGAGATTTGTCATTGAGATACACAGGAATATAACAAAGCTGCTTGACTTTGGAATTTCCTTTCAATGTAATCAAAGTTTTGGTGAGGTAGTAGCAATATTATAAACTGAGTCCTTACAGTTGTCTTATGTAAATTGCTAAACAAATCCTAAGATTTTTCTTCTTACACCAATCTCAAACCCAAGAAATATCCTATTTAAAGATGAGTGTTAAGGTACACACTTAATACAAGAGTGATGAAAATTGTTCTGTAGACCTCAGACTCTGGATTTTCTAAGATAGCATTAATTTTTTTCAGCATTCTCTAACAAATATAATGAGTCATGTATGTATCAGACTATGAATGAATTTTTTTGTTTATTTTGTAAGAATTGAAATGAGCTAAAGAAACCACTTGAAAAAACCATGTATTTTCCCTTTGTTGTTTATTTTAAAAATATTATTATGTGATATTTGTAAAATAACTTTGATAGAGTAAATAGGCAAGGCCAGGAAAACAGATTTGAAAGGAACGACTTTTGTTCTGACACTGATCTCTTTATGCTCCCTCTTGGCATAGAATTTGCTACAGAATGTGGGCTATGATCTGAGGTTACAAACCCCTTAAGAATATATGGAATTTCGTCTTTTCAAGTACTTCTTGCCTCTTTCATACTGATCCTAAAATGAGAATGAAATTGTTTTTATGAGAAGTGTGATACCAGATCAATTGCTAGCTAGGTGAAAAATTAAAGACAATTGTCATGGGTAAAGAAGAAGAAAAGCTTACTATATGACTGCTAATCTTTATATTTTATACCCATGAGTCATTATGCCAGAGATTCCAGAGGTTTGCATGTTCAATTCCCAGTTTAAAACCCTACAGTCATCATGCTGCTGACTTCGACGTATCAGTGGTATCAGCGTGGCGCCTCCAGGTTGCATCCCATGCCCTGCTTGGAAACTGTTGCGGATACTTGTTGCCGGGTACTTGAGGGTTGTCAGACTATGTTGATCTTGATATTCATGGACAACATGATATTTGCATTTTTCCTTTTGCTTCTCTTTCCTCCTTCACTTTAATAATAATTCACTTTGTGATTTAGCACAGGTAGGATGAGCAAGCAGTCAATACTTACTTTTCAGACAACCAAGTAAGAGCACAGTAAACTTTCAAGAGTGGAGGACAGACTGCGCTGAGCCACAGAGACCAAGGGCTGCCTATAGTAACTGGACTTCCTATCGTTGCTCTATGGTTTCTTCTTCCTTATTCACCCCTGGGCATCTGGAGTAGTCTTTGTATTCTTTCCTATCTCCCCATTCAACTTAATTTTCAGTGCTGGGGATAAAACATAGGGCTTTGATATGGAATACCCAGGGTCCTGGGGATTTTGCTATCTCCAGCATGGGATATCTGAGAGAAAAAAAATCTACATACACTATGCTCTTATGTCTGTCAACTTTATTCCTCTAGGACAAAATTCTATCAGTACAGCTACAGCTCCGTCAGGCATTAGGGCAGGAATAACTCTAGGTGCACCAAGCTCTTTGTCCTTCTACTTTATTTCTCTGGGATGAAATCCTGTCTACAAAGCTTCAATTCCGTCTGGTTCCCTCTCATATTCCTGTTAATGACTGAGCTCTTATGCTTCCAGCCTCATCTTAGTCCTCTGTTTCTTCATTCCCCATCTCTACTACTCACTACTTTTGGCTCAAGAGTTCTGCCTTACTATCTACATTACCTCTGTGTTCTTCTTTTCTCCCTGGTCATGATATTCTGTCTGCTCTATAGAAAATGCCTGTCTGTCCTTCCCCTGGGGTTCTCTGCCTCCTCAGGAATGTTGCTCTACCTTCCACCTTTATGTATAAAATCCTCTTTTGTTCTCAGTCAATTGCTCTGGAGAGCCACTAGGCCTCAAGGGGAGAGGACGGTCTGAGCTTCATTAGCACAAGAAACAAAGCTGTGAGTGTTGTGCCAGCTTGTCTTTGCCTAGGTGACCTTATCCAAGTACTGACTCCAGCAGGGAAGGTAGCTACCTGGAAGTTCTGCAGGTCCGGGGAGCTGAACTGTCAGGCAAATGGTCTGGAGATATTTGGGCACGCAAGAATTTCATAGCAGAAGACAGCTGAAATGCTAAAAGCTGAATAACACCAAATATTCATAATAAACGGCTTGCCTTTTGACAGGCTCTTGGCTGGTCAAAGTATAGCTTTAATACACAGCTGAACTCTGTAATATGTTCTTGTGGCTCACCACACTTTGAGCTGTACTCTCCCTCACTATAGTATCAATTGTTTTAAACTGTGATATCTTCTCAAAATATATAAGGAAAACTTAATTTTGTAGAAAATATAAAAAAGTAAATATAAATTTCAAATATCTGTGGTGGTATTGTGTTCCCTGAAATATTGTGCACCCTAATAAACTTATCTGGGGTCAGAGACAGAACAGCCACAATATTAAACATAGAGGATAGGCAGTGGTAGCACACGCCTTTAATCCCAGGACTTGGGAGGCAGAGCTAGGCAGAAATCCATGTGTTCAAGGATACAGCCAAGCGTGGTGACTCATGCCTTTAATCCCAGAAAGCGAGTCTTTAATCCCAGGGAGTGATCCCAGGCAGAAAGATATATAAGGCGTGAGGACCAGGAACAAGAAGCATTTGGCTGGTTAAGCATTTGGCCTGGTTAAGCGTTCAGGCTTTTGAGCAGCAATTCAGCTGAGACCCATTCTGTATGAGGACTCAGAGGCCTCCAGTCTGAGGAAACAAGACCAGCTGAGGATCCAGTGAGGTGAGGTAGCTGTGGCTTGTTCTGGTTCTCTGATCTTCCAGTTCATCCCAATACCTGGCTCAGGTTTGATTTTATTAATAAGAACTTTTAAGATTCCTGCTACAAATATCACCTGGAGGTTAGAGTGGATACTTACTGAAATCTCACTGACTTACATTAAAAAAAAATAATGTCTTACTTTGTAGCCCAGGCTAGCCTAGAACTCTCAACAGTCCTCCTTCAGCCTCCTGAACGCTGCCATTACAGGAATGCATTACCATGCCCAGCTTAGATTTAGTTTTTGCTTCTATTTATCGCTTAAATTACATACCTATTTTCCCATATTACTGGTTTGTAAAAAAGACCCCTAATAGATATGAAATATGTTATATTTCAAATTTACCTCACCTAACAATTTCAATATATCAGTTTACTTATCTTTTTTTATAATTTTATATTCTTTAAGTAATGCTTGTAAGGATTATGTCCTTACATCCCCAGCCTGCGATGGCATCCCAGCCTAAAAAGCGGGCGAGCCCTCTCTGTGCCCCCTCTTTTCATATCGCCTCTCCTTCCATATTCTCTCTCTCTCTCTCTCTCCCTCTCTCTCCCAATAAAGCTCTAGAAAGGTAAGCATGGCTGGTGATTCTTCTGCCACCACAACATCCGTTAGCATGGCCGCCACCACGGCGGCCAGCCACGCTGACAACATTTTTTTTTTTTTAACTTCAGAGGGTACAATACCACCCAGGACAGTGGTACACGAACATCACAAAGGATTTTCCAGGATGCTTATTTCCTTGTGGATTTCTACTAACTGCATTGCTGCAGCATTTGGAATGATAAATTCAAAAAGAAACCTGTTGTTTTGATGTGAATATACCATCTGTCTTGGTTCAGTTCCTATTGCTGTGATAAACATCACGGCCAAAAGAAATTTTGGGAGAAAAGGTTTTCTTTCAGTTTACAGTTGTAGTTCCTTCTTTAAGAGAAGCAAGGGCTGAACTTGAGCTGAGACCATGGAGAAGTGCTCCTTATTGGCTTGCTTCTTCTGGTTTCCTAAGCTAAATTTTCTTATACCATCAAGACCACTTGCAGGGATTACACCACTCCTAGTAATCTGGACCCTCCTTCATCAATCACTAATAAAGAAATGCCCTGTAGACTTGCCTACAGGAAGTCTGATGGATGTATTTTCTAAATTGAGGTTCCTCTTCTCAGATAAATGTAGATTGCTTCAAGTTGGCAAAAAAAAAGAAAAGAAAACCTAACCAGGATGCTACCTTTTCTTTGCTAATTTGTGTGTCTTTGTTCAATAATATGTGTGAAATTTTTAAGCAAATATTCTTTTCATACAAACCCATTTGTCTCTTAAAGATTTTTTCCAATATTTTAATATTATTACTTTGTAGGAGGTGACTAAAAATTTCTAAATATTTGTATTTATGCAGCTATTTGTAATTAATACCTTATGTTATTAATTATACCTTGTCTGTAAAAGAACTATGTCATTTGAGTTAAGAGCAAAATTTTAACTGATGGTGTCTGAGTTACTTTTCTATTGCTGTGATATGATACCATGATCAAGGCAACTTATAGAAGAATGAGTTTATTTTGGGTCAGGGGGATAGAGTCCACCACCATTATGGCAGGCAGCATGGGAGCAGACAGGCAGGTTTGACACTGGAACAGGATCTTGAAACACAAAGATGAAGCAGAGAGAGCAAACTGAGAACGGTGCGGGCTTTTGAAACTTCAAAGCCCACCCAATGACACACCTCTTCTAACAAGACCACACTTTATAATTCTTCCCAAAAGGTCCCACTGACTGGGAACCAAGTATTCACACCTATCAGCCTAGGGGGAATTCTCATTTAAAACCACCAAAGATGTTAACTAAATTTAGTAGGTTCTACTATTATGTAACTTTCCTCCCATTTTATTTATCCATCTCCTAGGCCTTTTTGCAGGGTAATTGCAACCGATTATTCATTGTTTCCATAATAATCCTACCAGGACTAACTTTTGAATTTGTTTCTTTATACTTAGATATTTCCTGATATGCATGTCTCATCAAATTCTTCCTGTTTGGCACACCTGTTTCTCCAGGGTAAAAGATGCGTTGTCTTTTAATCAGACCAGGTTGTATTAGCAGGCTTTCCCACCTAGAAGCAATCATTGCATTTCCAGAAGTAGGCATATCAGTGGGAATTTCAGCTATAGTATTGGCGAGTAGAAAATATATTTTTAGGTAGACAGGTGTTTTGGGCATTCTGATATGAGACTAGCACAGCACAGCACAGATAGCCATGGAGCGACTCTTGTCTTTAATTTGTAATTGCCAAGAGCCTGTGGGAAAGTATGTAAATCTTTAAATGTTAATGTCTTATAACACAAATGTAGAAATCTCCTGAATTTCCTAGCATCAAAAAGGACAGAACTATCACACTTTAAGGGCTAAGACATTTTGAATGAGGGACAATATGAGTGATCAAAGAGGTTGAGACTGTTGAGCTCTATAGGATGATGAAATAGAAATACTGAACTCCAGTTGAAGATTCAGAACTAATGAGAGAGAAAGACTAAAGTTCACACAACTGCATAAAAAGTCAATGATTAGCAAGGAGGTTTCAAAACTCTATTAGAATTATGGGATACCTCCATGATTCATAAAGCACAATTTTAAAGAATTATGAGGGAAAAAGTGTAGCAAAGCATAATTTATAAAATTATAAAAGAAAGATAACTCTAAAGACAAATGGCCCATAAAGGGTTTCACTAATGATGGCTCCATGGGCAGTTTTCTCCCTCATTTCCTTTCCCTGTAGAAGAATGACCCTGGGCACTATGTGCGTTCTGTTTAGGTCCAGTGTAATGCTTTTTAGGCTTCATGCTAAGTTTAGTTATCCTCACTTTCTGTGCTCATCATAAAATAATCACAAATGTCTACAAAATTTGACAGCTTATTATAATTTAGGAAACCATTAATTCTAAAAGAGAAGTGATTTTTACCCAATTTGAAAGTGCTTAGGTGGTTTCCTTAGAGCAGGAATAATAATAAAAAAAGCTATCATCTCTTTGTGTAATTTTCTGCAATTTTACCACTTAAACTAAGTGTAACTGGAAATGGCTTCTATATTCAGTAGGCTCTGAAGGAAATTGTCTTTTCTGGGTAGTACTACAGGATAATGTAAAGGTCACTGTCATGTTTTAGATTTTTAACACCTTTTCTCTTGCTATAAATAACCATGACTATTGTTTTCATTTCACGAGAACCTAAGTTATATAAATTGAATTTTAAGATGTTAAGTATGTGTCAGGTGAATTTAATTGAAAACATGTGTACATAGCATTTTGCTCCAGGTCTCTTTAATTACAATCTTTCTTTTTTAAATTTTTTCTTTTTTGTTAAAGCTAATATTTCTTACAGGCTCTAGTTATTGAAATATGGATTTGAGTTTAGTGTTTGTGGAATAAGAAAAGCATATGGATTTCTCTGTGATCCCCCTACCCACCCACAAAACCAATCTCTACTAGGGACTTTGTAGCAGCTTCCCTTGGCTGGGACCCAGGTCAGCTACCTATGCCTTCCATACTGTTCTCCATATGGTCTGGCCAGACTAGTCTTAGACATGTTGCTTCCTATAGGTTTCAGCTCCTCTTCCCAGCCACCTCTGCTCCCCAGGGTCCCTCTACAGTTTTCCTAGCCTCGAGATTCAGCTGCCCCACTTTGCTGGGACCAGATTGTAGTAAGAGCAATCAAAGAGCAGACCACTCACTCAACAAAGACAAGACTACACCAAAAAAACACCACAAAAGTCATAACTTTGGATGTCTAGATCTCAGCACAAAAACCACAAATACGAATAACCAAGAAAATACACCTCTTCCAGAAGCCAGAAACTCTGTAGTAATAGGTCCCGAGAAAATTGATTTAGCTAAAGTACAGGACAAAGTATCAGTTTGCAATGGATATCTTCTGAGAAAGGGAAAACCAGTTTTCTCCAATGTAGTGTCACTGGGTATATCAGCCATACTCCACCCCAGGTCTGGTGCCCAGGAGCAGTTGGCCAATACAAAATGAATTCCATGTATTTTGTGTGCTTTTCTTTGTCTTATTATTTTTGTTTGTTTGTTGTTTTGATTTTCCTTCTTTAGAGAGAGAAAGACAGAGAGAGCAAGAATGAAGTTGGGTGGTTAGGGAGATAGGGAGGATCTGGTAGGGATTTAGAGGGGGAAATAATGTGATGAAAATACATTTATAAATTTTTTAATATTTATTTATTTATTTATTGGCTTTTTGAGAAAGGACATCTCTGTGTTACAGCCCTGGCTATCCTGGAACTCTGTAGATCAGGCTGTTCTGGAACTCAGAGATCTGCCTTCCTCTACCTCCCGAGATTAAAGGCATGAGCCACCACTGCCCAGTTTATTTATTTTTTTATTTTGGTTTGGTGAATTTTTAAAAATAATAATACGAAAACAAGACCATGTGAAATTATTTATAGAAATCCAAACAATGTATTTGTCTTGGATAATTCTCAATTATTATAGAAATTCCTCTTATGAATCACTGTTTCATATTGTTCTCCCTTCCTTATAACTCCCTAACTTTCTAAAGGCACAGTGTGTCATTGTTGACAGAAGCAGCTACACCTTGCTGACTGGCCCAGCTGGACTTTGACAACTTCCCTGAAAATGAAGTGAGATAGGGATAACAACCTTAAGAGTGAATTAAAACAAAACAAAAACCCCCAAAGCCAAAACCAACCAACCAATCAACCAAAGAACAGCTCAGTTAAGAAAATGTACTAAAATATCCTGGAAACTTATTTAGATTCTGTAGTCAAATTACACTATCCAAAATTTTAATTATTATTTGTTGTTAATTGAATCATCCATCACCTTCACAGATCAGTCCTCAGCAGTGACTATAACCTGTTTGTGGAAGATATTGGGTGAGGAGGCATGCTTCCTGGCTTTAAGGGACTCAGTCTGGTAAGACAGATAAGGAAGTACATAAAACAATCATATTAGACCTCAGGCAAAAATAAAAATTCATGTGTTCATTAATAAGAAGGAATGATACACTACGTTAAAAAAATCAGGAAGAATTCATGAGGGGAGAGAATTGTTCAATGACCTCAACCGTAGGCAGAATTGGTGACTGTGCAGATGTTCTCAAGAGATGACAGGAGAAAAAAGGAAAGAAAAAAGAGTTGTGAGAATATCAGTGAAGGTAGATGAGAGCATGAAATTTCAGTTTGCTAAAGCACAGTGTATACATTTATTGCCTCATGTACCAAACACTTACAAATGCCTGTTTTTGAGGATACATTCTACTAGGTGTGAGTGAGTATTGATGAATACAATAGATTTGTATTGGATTCTAGTGAAAGAGTAATATTTAGTAATCAAGCCACCAACATACCACTTCAACTTGTAATTATGTGCTGCCCAAATTTAAACCATGATGGAAGTGGAATATAGGGAATAACAAGGAGACCTTTTTCAGATCACCAAAAGTTCTAAATAAGAGATGAAAACTACTCAGCAAGGGAGAGAAGAAACTAAAAAGAAGGGTGTTCTAAACAGAGAGAAATAGTAAAATGTGCAAAAACTCAAAAAGTGCAAAAAAAATAGGGTGTAAGATTAAGGTTTATGAGACTGGAAGTCGGTTTCTTTCATCAGGGACTTGAGTGTAGTGAGAGAAGAACACGCATGAGCCTGGAGCAGGGAAGCAGACTGGGAATCTGGTCATCCAGGAGCTTCAGCTGCAGAAAGCACGTTAGCTGCTCCCTGAATTGGAATGGGAAGTCATGAAGGAAGCAAACATGCGGCATGATTTGCTTCATCTCTCTGGAAGCCTCATGAGAACTTCGTTTAATAAACAAATATGGGAAGCTGGCAGGAGGCTGTTACAGTAGGATAGGCAGGAAAAAAAATGGTGGTTTTGAGTGTGGTTCCTACAAGTGTGATAGAAGCTCACAGAGTTAAGACATGTTTACTAGGAATTGCTACAGTTGCCGAGGTTGCTATGCAAGTTAAGGACAGACCATGATGGGAGTCCATTTCCAGACACTCTTCCAGTGTGCTTTTCTATTACTGTGATACAACAGTCTGGCCAACGACAAACCAGTGGAGGAACGGGTCTGGTTGGCTCCAGTTTCCAGGTCACAATCCATCACTGAAGGAAATCAGGACAAGAACACAAGCATGAACTAAGCAGAAACCGTGGAGGAATGCTGGTTACTGGCTTGCTCACTGGTTTATGCTAAGCAGGATTTCTTTTAAAAATAGGCTCATTTATTTTTATTTTATGTATTTGGATGTTTTTGCCTTTGTGTATGTTTGTGTATTATGCGTGAGCATGTGCCAAACAGGCAGAAGATTTTGTCAGATCCTCTGGAACTGAAGTTACAGACAGTTGTTAGCCACTGTATGGATGCTAGAAACTAAACCTAGGTCCTCGGTAAGAGCAGCAAGTGCTCTTAACCACAGAGCTGAATATCCAGCGCTCAGCTTCTTTTCTTATATAGTTCAGAACCACCTGCCTATGTGTGGTACCACCCACAGTAGCTGTGCCCTTCTACATCAATTAACACTCAAAAAATGCTGTAAAGACACATCCACAGTTCTTCAGCTGAGGTTCTCTCTGCTCAGGTAAATTTAGATTATGTCAGTTTGACCATCAAAACTGACCAGGACATATATCTTTGGAAGATGACATTCACATAGGCAGTGCTTCCATATGAGGGGGTGTGTAACATCATACTCTTTACATAGTAGTGTAATTGTTTCCCTGACAGATAGTGAATCCCTGGAAGGTGAAGTCCAGATTCATCATTGCCAGTTTCTACTGATAGACTTACAGTAATTTGACTGGACTGGAACTGAGCTTGATAATATTAGTTAGCTTGCTAAGAATGATAGAGAGAAAAGAATCTCTGCAAAAAAGTCAAATAGTATCACTTGAAAATGAATTTGAAATCATTTGGGCTTATAATGATTTTATTAGCAGGCAAAACAAAAGTATTCAGTTTTAGATGTATTCTAGAGTATTTTAATATAATAAAATCTTACTTTCCAATCTAATAACATTACATAAGTTTATCCAGGCTCTATGAATTGAGATTGTATTATTGGAGTTATAGGGGTCAGAACCTGTGCCTGGGCAGTCATAACAAGCAAGACTTGGTCACTTATCCTTGATATACCAATTAAACAGACAAATAATAATGAAAAGAAAGAAAACTTTTTGATGTGGCCACATTGGGAAGAGGAACAAATAAAAAGGTCCAGTAGCAACATTTACGCCATTCTCCAGTTCATCTTTCAGGTTGTGACATGAAGTTTAGGTTTAAACAGAAGCTAATCAGTGCGAACAACTAAGAAATCCTGTTAAACATGTGGCCCTACCCATTATTAAAACCCATTATTGTCCCATTCCAATCTCTTCTGCAAGATAATGTGATATGACAAGTTGTCAGAACTGGATGAAATCTCTTTCAAGGAGACAAGTTACCCCTTTGACTGTGACCAGACTTCAGCTTTTACCCACATGTAAACAGGGCATTCCTGAGGAAGTTCCAATTTCTTGGGGGTACATTGATCCATCATTATCTTGGCTATTGTCTCATTGTAAGATGGTCTGACAAGTTGTTAAACCTTGGTGAAAACTTTTTTTAATAGACAACACTTGGTAAGCTGAAACAGGAGGACCCTAAGTTTACAACCCCCCATAGGCATCATGATGAGACCCTGTCTGCAAACAATGAGACAGAATTCCTGTGCCAGCCCTCCAAAAAGTAAAAGTAACTGAAAGCCAAGATACTATAAAGAGAAACTTTGGTTTCTCAGTCTATCAGAATATCGAAACAATTTACCCTAAAGAAATAGGACTTTCCCCCAGGAATCTTAAACTGAGAGAAGGAAAATCAACCAGAGCAGGGATGTCTTTCTAGAAAAAGTTTATGCTTTCTAATCTACAATGCCCCCAACTCATTTTCCTTCCCCATGTTAGTTACCTTTGGTTGCTATGACCAACACAGCTGATGTAACAAGTTAAGGGGGAAGGATTTATTTTGTTCTTCATTTCAGATGATTGGCTCCATGACTGCTTTTCCTATGCTTTGGGGCAGAACATGTAAGGGGAAGTGTGTGTCAAATGACTCTCCTCACTTAATTGAGGACAAAGAGCAGAGAGAATAGAATACAAGAGTGAATTAAGGCAAGGTATAACCTCAAGAGATATGTCTCTGAGTGAATTATCCCCACTCCTGCTGTATTAACTGTATTCTACCTTGTAGATTTCATCACTTTCTGATAATGATATCATATTATGAGTCTAATGAAGTTCATTAGGAACTTTATTATGAGTCTAAAAAGTTCATTGGGTCATAGCCTTCCTGATTTAGTAATCTCTGGGGGAACTATTACTGACACATACAAGTTTACCAAGTTCCTCAGTGTTTCTTTTCTTAATCCAGTACAACTGACAGTCATCAATGATCATCCAGCCTGTAACTTATTCTATTACCTACTTTTATGAGCTCAGCTATTTTAGATGATGTGTGAGTGAGAACATGCACTATTTGTCTTTGCATGTTTGTTTTATTTAACTTAAGCATGGCAATCTCCAGATTCATCTGTGTGGTCACAAATGATAGTACATCTCTCTACTCACCACATTTTCTTTATTCAGTTACTCATTTCTGAGTACTTAGATTGATTCTGTGTCTTGGACATTGTGAATTATGTTTCAGTGAACATGTGAGTGCAGATGTCTTTTTGGCATGTTGATTTTAGTTCCTTTGGATATATAACCAGAAGTGAGATCATATACTAACTGACATTCCCACCAATGGTGTCCAAGTTTCCTTTTCTCAAAGTCCTTGCCAACAGCTCTCTCTTATCTTTTTGATAAAGACAATTCTAACAGATATGAGGTGATATCTCTCTGTGGTTTTAATTTTCATTTCCATAATGAATAGCAATGGGCATTTTTCCCACATACTTGGCCATTGAACACCCAAACTTTTTTGACTATTTTCTTTCCTTCTTATTGGCCCAAATCATACTGTGTCTTTATTCAGAAAGTAGAGAAATTAAAGACAACAGATATATTTAGTGATTGAAATGCCTAAAACTATTTTCTTTCTACCATTTCACCATGTTTGAGAAACCGAAATATACCTAGCATAGAATGGTGCTAAGTTATAAGATTATATAGTTTAAAATCATGAGTTTTTGGTCTTCTGCTTTGGTTAGGTCTGTTTATTCCTTCATTTTCCTAGGCAACCTTAAACAATCACGTGTCATCCAGGCTTGTAATGTACTGGCCTGCTTAAACTGAGGTTTTTCCAGGTCAATGGCTTTTAGCACTAAAGAGGGACAAATACAGAGCACGCTGGGGTTTGTGGTTACACTAGCCTTATCATAGCTGTTCTTTGAGTGTATTTTTCTTATGCACAATACAAGGTTTAAATTCATGCTTAACAGAGAAAGTGGAGGCTACCAAGTAGACCACACTTACTCACCAACTTCTAATCCATTAGACAAGCTCTGTCTGCCATATTGCCTGCCTCTTTGTATCCGGGTAGTCTTTTTATCTGTTAATAGTAGTTTTCTAAGGAGCCAAGTCTGAGCATGCTAACAGGAAGCTGTCCTTATGTGACTTGTACAGTCATTTTGTATGCCCAACTTTTTGTATCATGTAAAGGAAGATGATGTAATTAAAAGGATTTTTTTTATAATGTTCTCATTTAAATTTTTCCTAATTCATAATAAATGCCCTTTTAACCCTTGCCTTATTTTCAATCCCAGAACTCTCCCAGAGACTGGTTTTTGTTAGTGCTATTCTTCCGCCTTGAGTGATAAGTAGACACAGTTTGTTTTGCTTTTCACACCTCAAGTCATTTTATTCTTCAACAACATAAACATATTAAAGTATTTTCCAATTTCAACACAAACCCTACTCTTTCTAATCTCTCCCATTTCTCTTCTTGGCTCTCTCCATGTTTCCTATTTATTCAGGTTAGAAACAGGAGGATCCTTCCTCTCTTCATATTCTCGGTGACTCATAGTATTTGCTCCTCATTCTTCAATACATCCCAGTATACGTGGTTTTGTGTTACCTTCAATGATCATATCCTAACTAAATTTATGGGAAGTTTATTTTAACTTTATGTCTAATTTAAAACTAGGATTATCCTTTGAAAATAATTCATAGCAATGTATAAAGAATAATATAAAATCAACTATAATTTTTCTGGGCAGCTACTATATAGTTACTCTCTGTGAGTTTTGTCATTTTCCAGAATTGTACTAATTAGTTACATTTCCACATTTATCTTTAAAACTATGCTGGTTATATTCATGATTGTTTGGAATGCCCTTCTCCTTTCATGTTGTTAAACACTCACTTAATATTCAAAGCACACCCTAGTACTGATGTTCCCAGCTTTACATCTTAATCTCATGGTCTCATTTGCTCCATAAATTCTCACCGGCTGAATTATTTGTTAATGTTTCCTAGTACATTAGCTATATCTATAACCTCATTCTGAGACCTGCCAAATCTCTCTCCATAACAAGTTTCAGATGCTATTTCTATTAGAACCACAATTCCTCCAAATGGATTTCATCATCTCCCACGTCCCCCATATCAAACACCCAGTGCTGACAACACTTCCAGCAACGCATACTTGCCCCTGCTCATCACTCACATCCAGCCAGTTACCAAGTCTTGGTGGTCAGAACTCCTTCATATTTCTTAGATCTATCCCTTTCTTTTTGCCTAGATGTGGATTCTCAGGCTTTTGACACTGTATTTATGCAATAGTATTCTAAATGCAGTTTTTCCCTGATACTCTCAATCAATTCTCCATACTGCTGCCAAAGTGATTTTTCAAAAACATAAATCTGGACGTGTGGTTAAAATGTGTGGGTTTTTGAATGATATAATCTTGGATTTATAACCAGTTTCAACTATTACTAGATAAACCCTTGGGAAATTGTTTAACCTCTTTAAGCCTCAATCCCCTCATTGGTAAATTGAGATTATAATTACTTGGAGCTTTGTTCTGAGGACTAAATGAATAATCTATTTGCCAGAGAGCCTTACATACAAGTTTTCAGTGTGTGTGGTGACTGCCATTATCATGGTTATTGTTATTGTTGTTGATATTTAATGTACTTTTTCCTATTTGAATTAGTCTGTGTTTTTCTATCAGGTTTAAGGTAAAGTGTTAGCTTTGAATTTTGTGGAAGGCTTCTTATGCCTCATTTGGTTTCTTTAAATTGTATTTCTTACTAGTGTTGTTGGTCTCCACTCAGTGAATTATTTATATATTTCTTAACTTCAGACTTTCTTTCCTTTTTCTTTCTCATCTTTTTTGAAAACCTTTTTCAATATTTCTTGGTTGTTTGAAAGTATTTGTCTGGCTAATTTCATTATGCTTTTTCAATGTTCTGTTCCAGCTTAGTCTTTTCTTAAGAAATTATTTTCCTGCTACCCTTATTGTAGTTGGGATAAAAAAACACCCCATTTCTTCTCTCTCTCTCTCTCTCTCTCTCTCTCTCTCTCTCTCTCTCTCTCTCTCTCTCTCTCTCCCCCCTCTCTCTCTCGCTTTTTTAGGCAGGGTTTCTCTTTGTAGCCCTGACTGTCCCGGAACTAGTTTTGTAGATCAGGTTGGCTTCAAACTCACAATCATCTGCATGCCTCTGCCTCCTAAGTGCTGGGATTGAAGGTGTGCACCAGTACCTCCAGCCCCTCCATTTGTTCTCTTAAGTTCCTGTGCACACAGCTCCACTGTGCTGTATTGTTCAACACATCCCTTCTCCCAGACTGAAAATGCATCCCACTCACTAGTAAGGCTTATCAATCTTTTCATTGATAATTTCCAAGCTACTACTCAGTAAATAGTGTTAACTGATATGCAAGTTGCCTATGTTAATACTGGAGAATTGAAGTATATCATAAAGATAATTAAAATACAAGTGGCCGTCGGTGGTGGTGCACGCCTTTAATCCCAGCACTCGGGAGGCAGAGGCAGGCGGATCTCTGTGAGTTCGAGGCCAGCCTGGGCTACCAAGTGAGATCCAGGAAAGGCGCAAAGCTACACAGAGAAACCCTGTCTCGAAAAACTAAAATAAATAAATAAATAAATAAATAAATAAATAAATAAATAAAATAAAATACAAGTAACTAAATGTTTGAGGTCTATACATGAGGAAGTATATAAGAGTTGACAATTTTATGTTGTCAGAAATGTTAAAGGAAAGGATTCTACATGAATAGTGTCATTAAGGTAGAAAATGAATTGGGTTCAAATACTGGAGAATTTTGTTTTCTTTCTGGAAAGGAAAATTGTACGGCAAATATAGAAGGTGCAAACATGTGTAGCATGTCACCTATGTGGTGCATAGTGCTGTTACTGTTACCTTTTAAAAATTTGTGTGTGTATGATGTGGGTGTGTGACATGATGTGCACACACATACGTGTGTGTGTGTGTGTGTGTGTGTGTGTGTGCACGCACACGTGCATGTGCACATGGTGTGTTTGGAGGTGAGGGGACAGTTTTAGTATCAGGTCTTGACTTCTACCTTGTCCTTGTTGTTTAATGCTGAACACACTGAGCTGTGTAGCCCCCAAGGTTCTGGGGATTCTCCTGCCTCTGTTTCTCTTCTCCTTGGAGGAGGGTTGACATTACAGATATGTGGCACCAGGTCTGACTTTTCATTGATTCTGGGGATCCAAACCCAATCCCCATGCTTGCACAACAGGTACTTTACCCATTGAGCCATTTCTTTAGTTCACTTTTAACTTTTAAAAATGTACTCTCTTCCCCTGATTCTATGAAGAATTCAGTTGACTTCACTGATATCTAAAAGGATTAGTAAGTTTATACTGTTCACAAATCTGTTCCAAGCAAAAACAACAAAACAAAACAAAACAAAAACCATATATTCAAATTGAGCTCTGCCAGAGTCTGAAGTATTGATGTCTTTACAATAATCTAATGCAACTCATGTTGATGTGTGAGAGTGTTGATGAGATCAGTCTGTGTCTAGACTATAGTTGAGCTCCAAAGTAGAACAAAGGTAACACCTGAGCAGTCTCCATCCATTCTTTCACTGTTTGTATGATGTAATTGAAGAGCCTGTGTCAAAAACCAAAGATTGATAAAAGTGCACACAGAGCCTGCTGCTGGTGTTCTCTTCTGCTCCTATAGATGTGTGATGCTAGTAGAGAGACATTATTTTTGACTGGTCCTGGATAAGCCTTAAAACCTTTATTAATTGTTAATACCAATTACATGTTTTTGGGTGGTTTATGAGCATTTCTTCCCAGTATTTATGCTAATTTCCTTATGGTCAGTTACGCTTCCAGCATTGGAAGCAAGCTAGATGAGTCCCAACCTCCAAAGTAGACACATTACCTTTTCACTCTGGAAGATGGCGGGTTTTCCAGAGGCTGTGACAAGCTACTCTGCCAAAACATATCTTCTTAGTAGGACCACCCATGAGCATGCACCCTAAAGTTGGCTAGACAAAGCTTTATTCTCAAAGAGTTAGAACCTTAAGCAAATTATGTGGGGTGGAATAAAAGAATCCTTCATTTGTTTTCTCAGGAGGGAAATTCAAGTGATGGTGTGAGGGATGACTTTTTTTTTTATTTCTTTTTTACTTCAATTATACATCTAACATCCCATCCATGAATTTTTCAAAAATATTGTTCTAATGATTCCTGATCCTAAAGCTATTCAGAGTCAATTTCTTTGGCTTATCACCAATGTATGTATAATCAATACCATTCTTATTCAGTCAGTGTTGGCATACATAAAAAGCAGCAGGCCTATGATTAAATAACAATAGCACATGATTTAAATCTAATAGGATTTAATACTGAAAACATTCTGTGGCATTTTTATAGTATGTTAAGTTGGCTAAGCTGTAAGTATATTTTCCATAATCCTCTTCCCTTGTGGCTCCATGTAAAACTTTACCAAAATATAGAATGTTGTGGATTTGGAAGATAGAACTGCAGCAGAGCCATTATAGAATGTAGATCTATATGTACAGATCTAATGCAGATGTATCTTTAAACCCCTTATGGACATAAAGGCCTTAACAAATGCTATTTCTGAATAACTAGACTCTAGACTCACAAATAAATAGGGAATTTAGAGTTTCTCATTTCAATCCCTAACCCTGACCTTCTATTTTTGGTTCTCTCCTGGTAGCTGTGTATAACTAGTGTCCAGAAACTGGAAAACTCCAATTTGCCCACTCTATTCAGTGTTTCAGAAAGATTCTTTTTTTGTTTGTTTGTTTGTTTTGTTTTGTTTTTCGAGACAGGGTTTCTCTGTGTAGCTTTGCGCCTTTCCTGGAACTCACTCTGGAGGCCAGGCTGGCCTCGAACTCACAGAGATCCACCTGCCTCTGCCTCCCGAGTGCTAGGATTAAAGGCGTGCACCACCACCTCCTGGCTCAGAAAGATTATTTTCCTGATCCTTCAATTACTCATTTTGGTTTACCACTGCAACTTCTTTAATAATTGTTCCAGGCCTTATTCTACAGTAAATACCTCATTCTGTAATATTCAGAGAGGTTCTGTTCCCATCATTGGACCTTTATTGCTTCAGTTATTCATAAGAGATTTGGTTTTCAAAAAACAACAGAACACTACAGATGATAATCTGTAATAGGCTTGCTGATCTAATAAAACCATTAAAGTTATTATGGGCAGCAATAAAGGAGCTACTGGTAAACCACAGTATGCAGGAGCAAAACAGATTCTTATCATCTATAATTTACTACAAGTATTTTATGTCATAGTAGACTTTAATGAAAGTGAGTAGAACAGTGTTAATTGTTTGCATTGGAAAATAGAAAGAAAGAAAATGAGCTTAGGGTTTAAATTCCCAGATTAGGATTTGGATAATATATTAGAAAATTTCTGTATCTCTTCTCTAAGAGAAACTCATATTTCTTAGAAATTTGGTTAAAACCAAACCCAAAGTCTATATAGATGAAGAGTACCTATGTATAGTTCAAATCAACCTTTTAGTGCTTCTTAGATTGGGAATGAGCATTGATTGACAGACACAAGGCTATGGAAATTGGAATGGAGACATATGACTGATACTGATCAGAGAAATGTGGCAGCTTTTACTTTGTGGAGTCTCATTTCCAGAGAGAGCAGCCTTTCCTCCCAGGCATGAGGACATTAATCTACTCTTTCCTGAATCACTTAAATCTTTTTGCCTGAGAATTTGACCCGTGGTGGGATTCTGAGACCCTCTATATACCCACCATCTCCTTTTGCTTTCTTAACTGTGACCTGACTCAGGTTATGCCATGGCTCTGGGTATCAGATAAAATTTGTGATGTAAATGAATTATATATAACCCATATCCAAGTAATTACGTTCATGTAACTTACATTTATATTCACAGAAATATGTGGGCTATGCATGGAAATGTATTGAATGAATGTTGGGCAGAATAGAAGAAAATATGTTGAGCTAGGTTGAATGAGTTGAAATTGGTTCACCAAGCACAGATACTATTTACAGTTGTTCACAGTAGCTGATAAATAACTCTGCTCGGAGGGATGGCTGACATCAAGCTACCAGAGCTTCCTTGGCATATGATAGAAGTATTAAAAGAAAATAGATTTAGGTTGTAAAACCTGTTTATCTAACATATTTGTCACATATAAAGTTTTGAATGATATGTACCCTACAAGGAGTGTTATCACTCACCAGAAACTCTTCTGCTTGCTGGGGATGATAGTAGGGTAGCCTTCCATCAAAACTGAGTTAATGTAACAGCGCACAGCAGCTATGGCTGTCTTCACATGATCAAGTCATGAAATCAGGGGGAAACAGCTATAGAGGACCTGGGGAAGTTGGAGAGAAGGAGTGGTAGGTAAATATGATAAACATCTATTGCATACATGTGTAAAATTTTTAAAGAATAAATAAAAATATATAAAAACTAGGCTACTGAATTAAACAGAGATGCTAGAATTCCAAAGCAGAGATACAAAATGATAATACTTAGCCATCAGAGAAATTTTGGGGTGGTAGCATGTCTGAAGTTGTCATCAGAATATTTCCCTCATATTTTGTCATTAGTTAGTTCATCATAATGCCCAAGGGCTGATACACATGGGCAGCTTGTAAAATATTACTTCATTTTCAGAAATATTAAAATTCATAGTCTGGTGAACAGAAATTTGACTAGGATCATCAAACTGGAGAATCAATTTCCATATGTGTGCCAGTTCACACTTCCAGGACATCTCAGATGAAGGGGATTCCTTTAATGAAGGGCTTTACTTTGACAAAATCATATCCAGGATATTTTTCTCTAGCTGTCCCCTGGAGAAACTATGTTCATTTATGTGGGAAAATTATGAAAGGAGGGATTTCCACATTAATCAGGAATTACTTTACTCTGACTCTATACAAGAGAGACACTATGATTCTATAATTAACAAAGAAACTTTAGAAGGTCAGTGTTGTAATAATGTTTTAGCTTGAGTTTGTCTCATAGAAAGCAACTAGGTTCCCAAACCTAGAAATAGTCATACTAAAAACTCAGCAGACACCTATATTGATTCCTTAATATGTGTTTTGGGGATTTCTGCTCTGGGAAGGGCCAAGTGAAGTAACAGCTGGACCAATCTCTGTCTACAAAAGGACAGCACATAAAGCCAGTGCCTCCTTTCCTGCATGGGTTTCAAGATTAGTGACAACATCAAAAAGTGAAAAATGTAGAAATGGTGATTTTTTCCCCCACACATTTCCATTCAGCTCTCCTATTTGACCTGTTCAGGAGAGAACAGATACTGAGGAACCCTGTAAGTAGGTGGTAAATTCAATTATAGCAGCTCATTTAGATGCGGTTTTCTTCCTAGAAAAGATGAAAATATTCCATATCATTTCCCTAGCTCTTAATTTCATAAAGGATTATTTTCTGTTTGTTCATTACTAGAAATCAGCAAATCTAGTTAGCTTATTATATTGGCCATGGCCAGCAAAATGCCTTTCCCACAGTATCTGAGAGCTACACAATTTGCATATAATCTCTATAATCTTGTGTGCAGATTATCTGTGATACAAAGAATAATTCAGCGTCCTCATATATATATATATAATACATAAATATATTACATATTTGCTTTTTGTATGTGAAGAGTAAATATTATGAATGTGAATTTGGTTTTCCTGCTCCAAATACTTCTCTCAAAACTAGTACCCATCGACTTCCATTTCCTTATTAAGTGCCACGGTAGCTTGCGTAACATTGTTTTGAATATGGGAGCTCTTTTTGCAGTTAAAACTGTGGCACTGGCCCGTGCGTGTGGAATTTAGTGATCTTATCCTTGGTTACCAATCCCCAAGGAGGCTAGCCTGGTATGTGGGTTAAATAGCATCTGGAATTAAATTTCACCTTTATCAGCTATGTGGTATACAATTGTGGGCTGGCTGAATAATATTATTTGGGGGATAGCTATGCTTTGAACCAGCAACAAATGTATGATTCTGTTTTCCCTAAAATTAGGAGTCCCTGCTTCATGAGTAACAAGTTAAAAAACTGGAATCATTTTCTCACTGTTATATGAGTTCAGTAGTAAGATATTTGCTTTTGCCACTGTACCTTGACTTTGTCTGGTTTAGAGTTTTCTCTTGTTCCATGCCCGGTTCTTCTTCCACGTTACTGTATTTGAATTTTTATTTGATAATTGTATGGATTTTATCTGGGCATGGTTTGGGGAAACAAAGAAATGATAGAAATAATGATATTTTATTTTCAAGGCTTGTTTACTCACATCCTCACTCTACTTTGCTCAATGATCAAGAACATGAGCTTACCATGCTAGAGGATGTCCCCACACCCATGTGCATATGGGTAGCACATGAACTCAGTGAATTATTATTGGATTGCTAGTTTTATTTTTTTATTATAATTATAATATATAATTCATTGTTATTATTAGTTTTTTGTAAGAGGACATGAAATTGGGAGAGAGCTGTGTTAGGGGAACCAGAGAAGTCTACAGAATGCTCAACCTTTTTACATGGTTTCACAACATTGTCATCTACAATGCTCACAACAGAGCTGCACACTGCATAAAAAAATGCAGAAAAATCCCATCTTGTTTTAGCTAAGTTGATGGAATCTGTGTCAGACCGTATTCACAGATGTCTTGGAACACATGTGACCCATGCTTCATGGACTATAGGCAGGACCATTCTGTGGTTATGATTTTCGTAAATTTTTTGTCTTCTAAATTAAAGGTCATTTTTTCTTCCTTCCGTATATCTACCAATATTTCAGTACTTTGAATTTAAGTTGCTAAATAATCCTAATTAGTTTGAACTTATATCTTTCCTTTCCACACTGATAAAAAAAACCCAAAACAAAAAACAAAACACCCCAAAATCCCCTCTACTTTAAAAAAATAACTTTTGAAGAGACCTGGACTATTGCCCAGTCTTATTGGCAAGTCTCACTCCTAATTTGTACAGAAAACGATAAAGTCTCATCCTTGCTGATTTTTACTGCATAGATGCATATGGAATCTGGAAGTGCCAGACCCAGCTTTGCACTCCAGGAATGTGTGGGAAGGCTTACCAGCACTTACAGGGTGGAAAACGGAGACACAAGTAAAACTCATAAAGCTACGTAAGTTTTATTTCATTGCCCTTGATTCTGGGTATTTTAAACATACTTCTGAAATATATATATTATTTAATATAAAAATATATATGTATATATTCAAGCAATATATATGTATATATATGAAATATTGCTTAAAATAGATTATACCTCTATTTAAAAGGATAGTTTTTGTTTGGGAAAATACTTTCATAAGCACATTTTAACAATCAAATATATGTACTCAAATTTCTAATTGACATTTTCCTTCTGTAATCACAAGAATTTGATGGACTAGAATGCAGTTGAATTCTATTTAGTTCAGTGGGAATTTTTCATCTAGTTTGGAAAATTAAATCAGGGCAGTATAAATTAAATGAAATTCTATTTCCCACTTAAATACAATGCTAATATCTTAATGCTTCATTTCTAGTACATTGAAATATATACCACAGAGGTCTTAGATTTCTCTGACCATTTTTGCACATTTCATTCTCTTATACTTGTTATAGGCATTAACATGTTCTTAGTTCTTTCAGGACCCATTAACACTCATGCTCACAACATCAACTCTCTCCATATTTGAAGTCAATGAGCATTCTAGTTAATGGTGCAGATCTATTCCCTGGAGGCTGCACCTAGTATTTTCCTAGAAATAAATTTTAATATGTTGCCATCACTCCAAATATTAAACCAGTTTTATTAAAATAAATGTCCATACTCAATCAGGCAAACAAAAGTACTGAGCTTGAGTTAAGAAGCAAAAATCTCTTCAATCAAGAGAAGAAATTGTTGGTCTCTGTGTTAATCACTATATTTTGCAAATAGAAGCTTCTCTAATGAATATTAAGAGATGTATTGATCTATAGGTTTAACAGCAAGCTATTTATTAGGGATTGGTTTAATACTATAACCATTTAACAGAATAATAATAGTAGGTCTAAGCCTCATGACCTTCTAGCCATAGGCTCTTAACCAAACAGTGTTGCCAGGTATGGTTTTCATCTTGTATAGTGGGATGTAAAGCCAATCATAAAGTGGTTGGTTACTCCCATGATGTTTCTGTCAGTATTGTACCAATGGGCATGTCTTCCTAGGCCTGTAATTATTGTAGCTTTCAAGGTTCACAGCTGGGTAAGCTTGATGATTACACAGAGACCCACAACAGGACAAAGTACAAAGTACAGACAATAAGAGACTGTGCAATGCTCAGCCCTAAATGGAACACTTATTTCAAACCTTCTTACAAGGCTTGGGGATCATCGTGGAAGAGGGGACAGAAAGAATTTAATTTAAGACTCAGAGGTATTAGAAGACTATAAAGAAACATTATCTTATGGATACAGGTGAATAGTTGTATATATGAACATATGGCAATTGTGACAGCATGTACAAGTATTGTGCAAGCTCAAGCCAGATGAAATTCCAGCACACAGAGAGAGATGGGCATGAAATCCTACCCCTACTCAAGGAGCTATTGATGCTTGATAGCTCCTGCGATAGGGAGATGGGGTTTTCTTTAAGAGTGATTTCCCTGGTAAGTTGGTCATTTTCCAGTGATGAGTGTAAAAAAAAAAAAAGACATGAAATTGTGTGTGCAGGAAAGGGACAGAGTCTGAGAGAAGCTGGGAGAAGATCAATACACTATATGAAACTATCAAAGAACTAATTAAAATGTGGGAATATATGAGAAATTTCTGGACCAAAATCATCCATTTATTCTATTTATACATATTTTTATGAAAAGTGATACAAGTGTAAGTGTGTGTGTGTGTATGTGTGTATAAAATTTACTTGCAAAACTCACATAAAATACTGTAGTTTCAAAGTAGGCTACCATTCATTATTGTTTATTCATTGTTATAAAACTGTTATTGTTTGCTTGTAACACAATTTTATCTTGCCCCATAATGTTAGCAGGAAAGACTCCTCTCTCATGCCTTTGTTGTGGAGAGGCTTTTCAGCCAGGTTAAGAATAAAGCAATGATCCAGATGTCAGTTAATTAGCATTCTCATGGCGTCTGTGATTGTTTTATGTGTAGTCACATAGCTTCTAAATAATTAATGTGGTGCAATCAATGATTATTTTTTTTTCTGTGTTGTGATAAAAGTTCCTTATCTTTTCTATTGCTTAGGAACCTTAAAGGATTAGGGAATACTTCTGCAGCAGTCATTTTGTGTTCATATGAAGAGTCAAG
The DNA here is from genome assembly GCA_902168325.1 of Peromyscus nudipes. Taxonomy (NCBI): domain Eukaryota; kingdom Metazoa; phylum Chordata; class Mammalia; order Rodentia; family Cricetidae; genus Peromyscus; species Peromyscus nudipes. Next base: position 19,179 of record CABHPH010152396.1, on the reverse strand, counting down.
CCAAATTCAAGGGAGCTGAAGAGAAATAAAGATGACAAAAAGTGAATTTTGCTGCCATAATTTGAACTTTGCATGGTCATAAGCCACGATATCTATCTATTCACTCTAGCTGTTTGATATGAGTCCCTCCCCATTCTGTTTTTTGGCTTTAGTTGCTGTATGATAAATAATTCTCATTTTCGCCTTTGTCAAAAGTAATGGAGTGGCTTTTTGTCTTGGGGTAGTGAAGAGATGGGAAGAAAATACTGCTTCCAAGTTCAAGGAACTCATGGTCTTCAAGATAACACATACATCTATGTTCATTATTCTAGTAAATGGGCATTGTGCATGGAATTTGAGATGAGAGGAGACCAAAGAAAGCTTCCCAAAAAATGACATTCAAATTAAACCTTCAAAAAATGTATTTAATGAAATGAGTGTGATTTTGAAGTTTGTATTCCTCCAAAAACAAGCCTAGAATCAGATTTGGATTTGAATAATTTTGCTGGGTTTTAGTAACAGGAAGCTTACATGTAGAATGCAAAAGTGACAAGATTCACTAGTCAGACTTCTCACCTCTGTGACAGATACAAGTGAGTAACAATCAAGGAAGGAAGGTTTTATTTTGTATCACAGCATGCTGGATAGTTCCACTGCTTTTAGGGCTATGTTGACTTAGAATATCATAACCAAATGGTGTGGTGGGAGAAAAGAGCTACTTGCTTCATGGCATCCAAGAAGCACAGGACAAAAATGTGTCTTTCAAAAGCACATTCCCACTAACTTCCTCTAAGTAAGCCCCTTAATTTCTATCATCTTCCAACAGTGCCTTTAGTCATAAATCCATCAATGGCTTAATTCACTGATAAAATAAGAGCCCTCATTATCTGTAATGGTTTGACTGCTAATTTCACAGGCTCTAGAATCACCTTGGAGGTTGATATCTGAGAATATCTGAGACTTTCTTGATTAGGTTAATTAAGGTGTGAAATATAGTTTATAGCATTTCATGAGTTGGGAACCCAAATTGTATAAACTTGAGAAAGCTAGCTGAACACAAACATACTGGCTTTGTGACTAAGGCTAGAATGTGACCAGCTTGGCTCTTGCTCCTGGACTGTGCCTCTCTCCCTCCCACCACATCTTTCTCATCATGATGAAATGATCTCCTTGAAATGCAAGCAGGAGTAAACACTGGCTTTCTTGAATTGTTTCTTGTCATGTACTTGGTCAAAGTAACAAGAAAAGGAGTTAACACAGTACCAAATCATGTTCTGAAAACCCCACTTCTGAACATTGCTGTAATGGGAAACAAGCCTTCAGCATCCAAGACCCTTTGAACAATGCCTTACCCATATCACAGTGATAAAAAGCAAATAAAGGGTTAATTTGTGAGTATATTAGCATTGACAATTGAGAATCAGTCTCATTGGTGGCTTTTTGAGAATTCATTTGATCAGAGAAAAAACTGGGTTATCCATGACTAAAACAGACCATATTCTGGGTCAAGAAGCAACTCTAAAATGCAAAGGAAACTGAAATAATTTCTTATAATTTTATCAGATCAGGATAAAGCAAAACTAAAAGCAAGTAGCAAGGGAAACTATGGAATTACACAACATTTGGAGACAAAAACAATGCAATTGAATGCAATTATGAATCACTAAAAAATTAAGGAAGAAATTGAAAAAATTCATATAGTCAAATGAAAATGACAACAACTTATCAGAGCTTTTAGGATACAGCTAAGGAACATCTAAAAAAGAAGTTTATGCCTGAAGTTTGCCTATGTTACAAAAAGGATTTCAAATCAGACATTGTTGGTTATTCCCACAAGGTTTGTGCCATCATTTTCCTAATGTATTTTGCAGGAAGGACAGATTGTAGATCAAAGGTTTTATGGTTAGACTGTTGTTTACTTTTCTCTTTTGGTAGTCTGTAGAGTACCTTTCCATGTCATACACACTAGAATATGGAGTAAAGACTCAATGTTGGCATCAGCTAATCCCTGCATATTCGATGAGTTGTGTGGGTGTTGTCTTCCACAATAGGGCCTGGATATCAGTTTGTGGACAGCTATTTATTTTCTTGGAAACAGCTTGATTTGTTTGGGGATTTCCATGGGATCCTTTGAGCCAACTGAAACCCAGTCCCCACATGGGAAGCTTCATTTGGTGACAAGAGATGGCCAGTAGGGGTTCTGTCTCATCCATTATTTGGAGACTTCATTAGGATCACATTGGTATATTATAGGAAGTTTCCAGTGTACTAGATTTCTATACCACCCCTCTAATGCCATTCAGTTCTAGCTGTCTCTCCCCTCATTCCCTCCCTCAATCTCATCTCCCCTCCCCCTTCCCACCTGATCTTCTCCTTATCATCACCACCCTCTAATCTACCTATAAAATCTATTCTATTTCCCCCTCCCAGCGAGATTTAAACTCATGCTTGACACTGGTTGGGTGACTAAGAACCAGTCTAGATAGCACAGAGACTAAGGGTAAAACCAAGCACTACTGGTCAAAAAGTAACAATTAAATGGCTCCTAATGATATATTTTGCTACACTCATAGATAGGTACCTTATTGAGCCATCATCAGAGAGGCTTCCTCCTGCAGCAGATGGGAACAAATACAGAGACCCACAGCCAGACATTCTCTCTCTCTCTCTCTCTCTCTCTCTCTCTCTCTCTCTCTCTCCTTATATGAGAGAGAGAGAGACAGAGAGACAGAGAGACAGAGAGACAGAGATATCATGGAACACACATCTCTAAATGAGATCTCTCCCCTTGGAGCTCAAGGAACCCCACAGATGAAGGGACAGAAGGAGTTTGGCGGCATAAGGGGGTCAGAGGACATCAGGAGAATTAGGCCTTCTAAAGCAACTGAGGAAAGCTTGTATGAACCCACAGGGACTGAAACAACAACCACAGGGCCTACAAGGGTCTGTTCCAGGTCCTATGCACGCACACTCTAGTGCAGAGCTGGGGAATCCTGCAGAAGAGGGGAAGAAGGATGGTAGGACACAGTGGTGTCAAGAGGACCACAAGAAAACCCACAGGACTAATTAGCCTGTTTTTTTCTAATCATAGAAAGAATGTGGTTGATATATTATGTACCCTAATAAACTTATCTGGGGATCAGAGAACAGAACAGCCACTAGATTAGACTAGAGGCCAGAAAATCGTTGCACACACACCTTTAATCCTATCACTCAGGAGGCAGAGATTCATCTAGATCTCTGTGAGTTCAAGGCCACACTGAGAACAGAGCCAGGCATGGTGGCACATACCTTTAATCTCAGCACTTGAGATCTCATATATTTGCTTGGGAAAGACACAAACCTTTAATCCCAGGAAGTGATGGCAGGAAGCAGAAAGGTATATAATGCATGAGAACCAGGAACTAGAGGCTTTTAAGCAGTTCAACTGAGACCCTCAGGGGTGAGGACTCAGAGGCTTTCAGTCTGAGGATTCATGCTTCTAAATTTAAGTATTTTCCACAGACTGAAAAGATTGGGAAATTTGGACAGTTTTACTAATATCTGCTCATCATACTGTAATGATTGTCTAGAAAAAAAATTCTGTGACAGTTTGTTATAGCTACACTCTTATGCAAAAAAGACAAGATAGCAACTTCATTGAGAAAAATCCATTTCCTTTCTTTGTAGAGTTCTTGTGTTTTAAAGACACCCCAAGTCTCACTACATTTAATTCTCATAACAAGGATTAAAGGTTTTCTTCAGCTGGAGACAATGAGGCAGACAAAAGATAAGAATTTCCCAAAGAAGGTAATCATGGAATACGTCTCATTCTAAAGTCCAGTTGTACACGTAGCAGGCATCTCACAATGTGGGCTTCTCAGCATGGGTTTGTTTATTTTTGGTGAGATGACAGCATTGGGAAAATAATTTAAAGACCCAGACTCTAGCCTCTGGGGAGAAACTGTCTCTGACTCATACTCCTCTTTGTTCAGTGTGCTTACCCCATAGTCACAGCTTGAAAGATCAGAAGAAATGTCTGCTGCTCTACTGGGTCCTACCCTGAAAATGAAGGCTGCACCTTGGAGAAATCTGATGTGATTTGGCAGTTTGGGACAAAAGGCTTCAGGACTGATTCACTGTGATTATCTAGACAGGGACACTGGAGAGTTATTGCATTGGTATTTTAAAGGAAACTATTTGACATGAAACCAAAGAAAGTTAATATTTAAAAAGTGGAGGAAACTCAGCTATCAATCAGAAGTCATCTCTTTGATGCATTGTGCCACTATATAAACATTACTCATGATGTACAAAATTCACTTTAGAGGTTAATGTAAACTGATGTATTTTAAAATAAACTAGGCCAGGTAGTTTGGAAATAGCCAGGCTATTTGTACCAGCTGACCTTCTTTTTTCTTTCTTTCCTTCCTTTGTTTCCTCCTTTCTTTCATTCTTCTTCCTCCCTCCTCCCTCCCTCCCTCCCTCCCTCCCTCCCTTCCTTCCTTCCTTCCTTCCTTTCTTCCTTCTCTCCTTGATACTTTCTTGTGGAGTTAATCTAAGTGTCTTCTACGGAGTAGAAAACAGCAGTGATTTAGTGTGCTTCTTTCCTCTTTCATGGGCACCATCAGCCTGTGGATACACACCAAGAAATCATAATTGGCACACTGCTATGTAATAGCTTGTTTCTAGGGTTAGAAAAAGACAATTTTATTTGATCATAGTAATATATTTTACTTCCAAATAGTTATAAATTGGATTACTTATTTCCTAGTAAGAACAACAACATAACTTTGTGGACAATTTATTTTGGAAAGTATAATATATATAAATGATGTAGTCATAAGACAAAGCAGTGAAGGTAAAATTTATCTTTTATTGGTAAAACTAGACAATTTTTATGTGTGCTCATATAAATACCTATTTCCTAATTTTGTGGTAGTGGATTATACTCATATAGTCTGAATAGTTATCTTCTATACACGTAGGACTGTTTTTTTCTTCCCATAGATATCTATAGACGATCTGACTTTCTATTGAAGACTGTACATGTCATGTTCTTTATTACAAAGAAACCAAAGCTTGTCATTACGGAGAACAGACAAAGCATTCACAAAAAAGGGAAGTGATATTTTTAAAAGATGATGTTCTAATTGACAAGATAATGAACCGTTGTATACTCAGCAACATTTGAGTTCAAACCCCTTTTCACTCATGGACAATGTAAGCCTCCTCAAGAACGTTGTTCTTCATCAGATCTCTGCTTTTTCATCTTGCCTTCATTTAAGTGTCTGGTGGCTGAACTGAAAACTAAACTCACGTATATTTTAATTCCAAAGCAAATTAATTCATCTGGTGAAAAGGCTCTGCAGATGCTCAGGATCTGGTCAGCCCCCTGAGACTGTGTTGGGGTTCAAGGACCACGCCTCTATTAGGGCCATACTGATCTGGGTCGCCTGCACTGCCACCGGGGCCACGGTGATGTCCAGGCCTGAGCTGTTGCGGAGAGCCATGTCTGGTGTCTGTGGTCCTCCTGCCGCTGGTGTCTGTGATGATATCCATGGTTGGTGTTAGCCCAAGAGTTCATAGGAACCACATGTGTGGAAATCCAGGGCTGGGCTGAGCTGGCCCTGCCCTTCACTGGCCCTGGGATAGCTGGCCCTGCCCCACATTGGTTACTGCAAAAGGGGAGCTGGTCCTGCCCCTCAGGAGAGAGCTGTCTGCCCCCAAGATGGCTCCACCCTTCACTATGGGCTTGCAACTCACATGGGCAGCACATTAGAGATGACCCTATTGTTAGAGGCACAGGTGAGTTGACTCTGAGGGGCCAGAGCTGGAGAGCTGACTTCGCCCCACCTCATCTGCCATGTGGTGGCATGGGTGAGGGAAAGATGCCCTCCCCGCTCTGCCCCTTGCTGCTTTTGGCAGACAAGAGAGTTGGCCGTGGAGTAACGAAAGAACTAGCCCTGCCTGTCACCAACTGCAGCACACAGAAGAGTAGACCCTGCATCCCGCCTGGACAGCACACTAGAGAGCTGAACCTGTTATCAGTGGTGCAGGTGACCAGTCCCGAGGAAGTGAAAGCAGGAGAGCTGACCCTGCCCCCACCCCCTTTTATACCCGCAGCAGCAATTGAGAGAGAGAGAGTGCACTGCATCTCTGTCTTGCCTGGGCAAAACAGCAGAGCTGGTCCTGGTGGTATGAGTGAGGATGATCCAGATCTGAGGACCTGAGAACAGAGAAGTGGCTCCACCCCTTGCTGCAGGCTGCATTGGATGAGCTAGCCAAAGCAGTGCTGGAAAGCTTACCCTGGTGGTGATGATGAGGGAAAGCTGGGAGGGCCATCTTGGATTTCTAGTCAGATACAACTCCAGAATTTTCTGTCGTAAATTTCTCCCAATTTTCGGTACTTGGTTATGGAAGTCCTAGAAATCTCATATACATGTTAGCATAATTTTAGTGCTTCATGATGATTTCTCATGTGCCTGGTTATATAAAGCAGCATATATTTTTATGCTACATAATGTATGGAGTCAGAATCATTACTTTTGTCTACTCGGATGTTTTATTTATTTGTACCTCTTCAAATAGTGTCATTAAAATAGCATCCCTTTGTTTAACTGCCAACTGCCTTATATTCTTTTTAATATGCTCAAAATAATTTTTGTTTTGATTTCCTGTTCTTTGTAATTGGGTATAGTGATTAGATTTTACTGTAAGCTTGAATAATCTACTTAAATAGTGCCATATTTTTGACTAAGCATGATTAGTGAGTACTATACTGAGAGCTTAATGTTAGCATTTGAAGAAATATGATGACTCTTTATTCTCTCTAGTATGCAAATTCCATTTTATGAAATGGTTGCCAGATTGACATTTGAATGGCTTTTCAGTAGCTTTGGCTTGCTTAGTAAATAATGGAAAAGGATCCGAGCCCTTATAACAACATCTACTCTGTGTGTGTGTGTGTGTGTGTGTGTGTGTGTGTGTGTGTGTGTGTGTTGGGCATTGAATCCAAAGCAGTATGCATGCTAGGCAAGGTAAGCACTCTACCATGGAGCTACTTCCCCAGCCACATCTAATCTTTACCAAGGTGATTTCCTGAATTATCTACTGGTTTCTTTCCAGCCAATTCAAGTGAAAATAAGAATTTCTTTCTTTTCTTCTCTTCTTTAAGAAGACAGAGTACAGACCTGATCTTCAGGACTTTATCTTTTGCAATTTTATATGCAACTGAAAAAAATATGCTAGCCAGCTGTTCGCAGAATTTTCTTAGTGTGTGATTTGAAACATGTTGGCAGGAGAAGGTGTGAATATTCAAATGAACTTTCCTAGAAAGGATTTAAAATCTAAACTAATCTAAATTCTAATATATTTTTTTTCCTGCTACGAAGTACCAATGCATCATGTGGGAACTAATCTCCATTGTAATAACTTCTTTGGAGTGTTCACCAATGTTCACACAATTTCTCTTTTATTTGTACGTTAAACATTATTTCTTCTGTCTCAAAGTGTAAGCATCACCATGGAGACTGGACATGGTTGCTGATAAGTGCACATAGAGATCAGGATTATGAACAGCCTGCAATTTAGTAGGGAGACAGATGTTGATGAAGTAATGAAAAATAATCACTTTGTATAAATGGCTAATTATTAGTTTGATGTGGTTATAAAGGAAAAATACAAGCGATTGTTAGAGTTTGGAGTAATGAGATTTATCCACGTGTCTGGCCTGTAAGTGTTCCTCAATCCTAATGTGGAAGATAGAGCCTAAATCATGTAGCCACAGAAGACTTTTATCATCAGAAGGATGGAAAACCATAAATAGGCCTTGAATAATGGAGGGTTATGACTAGGAGAGGGAATGTGTGGAGAGGCCTTTCATGTCAGTTTATATTTAGGAGGTTGGCGAGTCCAGGGTAAGTGTTGACAGTAGGGGTCTAACAAAGAGGACAGACTCTGCACTACCTAACATGTGTAACTGATAGGACTTAGGGTGACATAGAGTGTAGAGAGGAATAAAGCATGTACCCCCAATTCCTGGGTGCCAGTGGCTGTAACCAGAGAGTGTGTTGATTTACTTTACTGGTACTGAAGTAGAGTATATGTATGTTGAATGGCACGAGCCACATCACTCGGAGAATATAAATGAATTTTATATTAACATCAGTGTGCAAGTTTCTGTAGCTTTAAGCCTTGCCTGCTCATTTGGAAATCTAGTCTTATGTCTGAAGGGATTGTGATGTATGTTTTTGTGACCCATGGAACAATCCAGGGCATGGTTCTTTCAGGTTGTCACTTTGGTTGTTCCACACTCAAAGGAAGGTGGTCAAGCTTTCTTCTTCCTATATCCTTTACTTCAGGATGGGCTAGTATTCTTTGTACTGGATACACAGTAATATACTTGGCAAATGATTTGAAACATTGGCTGGTAGAATTGGCTATTCTGAACAATAGCCTAAATTCTTGTTTTCTGTCGATGACTTTTAGTGTCAGAAAATGTCCATAAATTAAGCAATGAAAGTCTTATTTTCTTCTGATATATAATTTATGGTGTTGGAATATTCTAACAGTATTCTCTAGAGTTCCAAGCATTCCAAAGTTCCTTCACTTCACACATCCAGCCTGTGATGTGAACCTTTTTGCATCATGATTCATATTTTTAGCTTCCAAGTTATCAACAACATCTATGTGCTATACATTTATTTTTCTATAATGGCAAATTCTAGTCTCTCCGCCCTAAGGGCTTAATGTCTTCCCCTAGCTTCTTGGATTAATTACATGTGAATACATTCAATTCGGTACTTGTGTTTGCTTTCTTAGTTATTTAGGCAATGAATGACTTAACTCAGTTTATAATGTATCATATACACATATCTACATTGATATATTTTAGTAGGATATTTTACTTTTTATATTCTCACATATAACATTCAAAGATGATATGAGACAAATAGCAACTAAACCTAACTAAGATCTTAGAATAATAATTTTCAGCCAAGTGTTGAGTTTGTGGGTGGAGGACCCCTACTTCCTGGTTTGGGTCAGGGGAGTTGTGTATAAGGAAATATTCAGTACAAATAGGGGAAGACATTGTCATCTTTCTGTTATTGAAAATAAATATTTTTCATAAACTACATTATGGTTCCACTCCCCTCAGTTTCTCCCCACCTCCATTCTAGATCCATACCCTTTTTGATTCTTGTGAGAAAGCAAAAAGACATCTTAGGAGTAAAAACAAAATAAAATAAATTGAAAAAACAAAAACAAATAAAACTGGAGTAGGACTATACAAACTAACCAAAGAAAAAGAGGCAAAGAAAAAGCATGATAAACCCACATAGACACAAAGCCACACATTTTCCCACACACAGAATCCTATAAAAACGTACAACCAGAAGCCATTTTATATATCTGTATATATGTACACACACACACACACACACACACACACACACACACTAAAACCTATAAGGTAAAAAAAAAATGTCCTGACATAACAATATGAGACAAAGAACCTCTAAAGATGCCATTGGGCTTCTTTTCTGTTGGGCAGCTACTGCTGCACATTGGGACTACCCTTAATAGTGGTTTGTTTCCCAAGTGAGACTCCCCTGGAGAAAACTTAATTTTCACTTGCAAGTGGTCATCAATTGGAGATAGCTTCTGGGTTAGGGATGGGGGCATGTGTCCACTTCTCCTTTCAGCCCTCCCCAGATGGGTTTCGCAGGAAGTCCTAAGGCAGCCCAGATGCCTGTCCCTCTCCTCAGATTCTGCTGATCAGAATTATACTTTAAGTGTCTTACCAGGGAGCTTGAGCAATTAAAAGTATATACACATACTTTGGTATAAGAATACTTGGGTTTTTAAAGTCACCACTTTTAAATGTTAGTTTCTTTTGTATAATTTGAACTGGGTATGAGTTTGAAATTTATTTTCATTTCTTAAAATCTAACCAATGCCCTGGAGCCTTTGAACTATTTAACTGTTTATGTTTGTGATCATTGCTCTTGTATTTTAAAAATAATTCGTATATACAATAGAAGTAGTCCCATTAAGGGTAATTGTAAAACATTAATGTGTAAAATATTAGTTTATAAGAACCATAAATAATAATTATACAAAGTAATTTTTAAGGTTTAATCATTTTATAAATTTTGAGTATATAACTATTATGTTTCCTATATATTTCTCTTTCATATGTATAAATGTATTATATATTCACAAAATTATAGCTATGAAATTTATCTAATGCTTTTACAGAAATGGGTATATAAATCATTTCACAACAAAAATAGCAATATTCTTTTCAGTATAGAAGACACTTTTCTTTATTTTAGATTTATATAGTTTGAAACTCTGCTAATACTTTAGTATGACTTTTTAAGATAGAGAATCTTATAGGAGTGTTAGATGAATACTTTAAATCTGCATCCATTGTGTATTAATTTGGTGGAGGATGGGCATTTTCAATGAATTGTCAAAATAGATTCACTTCTAATATAATTACATACTTAGAATTAAAGCTTTATTCTAATTACTCAAATGTTCAAGTATGACATCATGTATAATTTTTCTATGTAAGTTGAAGTTAAAATGTAAGTTGGAATATCTGTATTTGACTGAATACATAATAGTCTTATAGCATCAGTAATAGAGTTGTCCTATTTGAAAAGGACACTTACTTAAATGTAAGTTATAAAGAACTTTTCATAAAATCATATCCCAGATAGTATAAGGAGCATATTTCTCATAATAATTTTTGTTGATTATTGGAAATTTAAAGTTGCTGGATACCCCATAGTTTTATTTGCTAAATAAAGTTCTGTATTCATTTAGCAAACGAGGTAGCCTAACTAGAAATCATAGTTCTTATTAAAGAGTTGATATTTCCTTTTCAGATGTTCCTAAGTTGTTTGCATTTGCCATGCTTACAATTCTGAAGATTAGAAGACCTGAAAGCCTCATTCAGAAGATTGACAGAATTGATGTATGTGCCAGTACTACCTGATTCCATGGAGTCCTTTTAGCAGAAGCTAGGAAGAATGTCTCCTTTCTTCCCTTCATTAGCAATGGTGACCTGGTCATCTTACCCTTGATACTTCAAGACATGATCATTTTACCTTACGAAAGTGATGAATCAAATTATATTATCCATTGTTAATGGAAGAAGAAATCAAACTTGAAGTGTCCTTTGTTATGTACAATGAAGCTATAGATACTAAAATGATAGAACTAGAAGAATCATATAGAGGTGGCATTTGAACCATTGTGATAAGATATTTAATACTGAAAAATTTATAAATAATACAATTTTTTTCTCATAGTTTCAGGATTTGGGGAGTTTAAGATCATGGTGCCAGCAGACTCAGTGTGGCTTGAGAGGTTTTTCTCTACTTTAGTGATGGGACTTCTGCTGTGTCCTCATACACCATGAAGGATTAGGCTGTCCCTTTTTATGTGGCAGGAGATGCCAGAAAGCTATGCTGACATTTTCATAAGGTGTTATTCACGGATGAGAGGCTTTATTTACTAATCACCCCCTCAAAGCCCTACCTCTTACCAGTGTCACCTTGATGGTTAGGTTTCAACATAGGAATTTTGAGGGAAAACATAAATCTAGATGATAGTTCAGGAAAGGGGGTGTGAGTTTCCTGAAATAAATCCTCATCGAGCATGGCTGAAAATCAATACAAATTATCTATCGTGATAACCTGAGGAGTAGCTGAATAAGCATTTTAATTGGCGACATGAACATAGCCTACGGAGGTGCTGAATACAGACATGCTGAAAAATGGTAACTTTTTTTTGCTGGTATAATTATTTTGAATTAATTTCTCTTTATTCTGGCAAATTTTGTATATGTATTCAATAACATGTAAACACACTAACTCCCTATATGCTCCCCATTTCCTCCTTCAATCTCTTTCATATTCCCTCTAATGCATCCCCATCCCAACTTCATGTTGCCTTTCCTGCTACTGCTTTTGTCTTCTTCCTCCTCTTCTTTTTCTTTCTTTTCTTCCTCTTCCTCCTCTTCATTTTCTTCTTCTTTTTCTTCCTCTTCCTCTTCCTTATCTCCTCCTCCTCCACCACCTTCTTCTTTTTGTAAGCAACTAAGTCTGATTACTGCCACCCATATGCACAAAGCTGTGGGGCCATTCCTTATAGCATGGGGAGCCTATCAATGGCCCACCCTCAGAATGAATGATCTCCCTCCTCATCAGATATCAACGGCAGATAGCTCTCCTGTTATGGATGGAACCTGGAGAATACCTCCCAAGTTCATGCTGGGATTTTGTATGGCTTGATCCTGGGCAGATCTTTTACATGAGTGGCATAGTCCTGTCACGTTCAGAAGATAGCATGTCACAGCACACCTCTCCATACTGGATTTTTACCTTCTTTTTGCCTCCTCTTCCCTGATGTTTTCTGAGCCATACAGTGTGTGTATTTGTAATAAAGAGGTTTCATTTAGGTATGAATACTAAAAGTCACTTATTATCAGCATTTTGAGTCTATTTGTGCCTGCTGCTGCACACTGCAAAAAAAAAATGAGCTTTCTATGACCACGGTTGAGAGCGTTCCAGGTGTAGGGGTATGAAAGTAAACATTTGGAAGGCAATTTTATAGCATGGCCTTTCATCAGAATAGCAAGACTAGCTTCGACCCTAGGGCTTCTGACCTCCCCAGCCATGGGTTTCAGACTGAGACTATAGTACCTGGTGTGAACACCCCTTCTGTGCAGCAAACCTCAAAGCCAATCAGAAAGTGATTAGTTACCCCCACACTTGTGCCACTGTTGCACCAGTGGGCACAGTGTGTCTATCATGCCAGCACCGAAGCATGTGAGGTCCCTCTTTGTGTAAGACCATTGATGTCTTTCCCTCCCTAGCAGCCTGCACAGCGCATTCCAGCACCATGGAAGCTGGGTTATAAGCACAATTTGGAAAGAGAAGACATGACTATTTTTTCTCATTCCAACTAACTTATAATGTTCAACAAAGCTGATTTAAATTTGGCTATTTAAGAAAAGATGTATCTGACAATTGAAAGGCCAAAGCTACCAGTACAGTAAGTAGAAACAGATATGATGGTATTTTAATACTTCCTTTTCAATGTGATGACTATTTCTACAGCTTTTAAGAGAGATCTTAGAGAATCAAGCCCTGTGCTATATATCACAACAACTATTGAAGAATTCATTGATATTTTGAAACAGAATGTTTTATGTTGCTTATAAATTTTGAAAATTGGTTCTCACTAATCAACAGAGACTCCAATCTATTTGTTCTGAATATCCTGAGTTCTGACAATGGTAGTTTATGTAGAGATTTGAATTATTTCTGACATTTTCAGTGAGGGAGGCAGACCCTGGGGAATAAAAGAGGATAAGTAAAGAAAAGCTTCAATCGACATATTTTTATCCAATGAAAAGATGAAAGATTATTGACTGTGTGTGGAAGAAGCAAAACTAAGTCATCCTGCCAGAGATGACTCTATGCTCTCCATATATCTCCTCTCTTCTCTCTCTTCTTTCTATATGTCTTTCTTTCTATCCATTTCTTACCAATACACACACTTTTATCCCCTTAGCTACCATACAAAGTGTCTTTACACAATCCATGCAATAGCAATGCATTCTGTGATTTCTTCTTTTTTTAATGCAAACTTTCAAGCGATTTAATCAATGTCAGATGGTGTCAGACACACTGTTTAACAAATATATCACATAGAAAACTTGTCTGGCCCAGTCAGTTTTCAAAGAAACCATGGAGGATTGGGCTAATCATTTCCTGGATATTGTAGTTGGTTTTACTAGATATCTTTATTCTCCTAAGCCACCACTACAAAAATTCACAATACATCTACTTCCCTCTTATTTCCTGTTATTTAAGTGCTAGCTAGCTATATATTCAGCACTGGTAACTTTGAACATGATTTAATTAATGTAATAGATATAAGAAGCAACCCATGGAAGATAGTGCTTTTGTAATCACTGTGTTGAATAGTAGTAGGTACATTTAACTTTTGGTCTCAAGTCAATTATACTACTTAGGTAGTAAGAAAAATAATTACCTGCTATCAAGTACATGATGATACAATTTTAGAATAAAAGGAATAATATAGTACGAATTAGTGAACTGGGGTTGAGAATAAAGTGTTGTTTTTTGGGAGAAGAAGGGACTTGATAGAGTCTTTCTGAGTACAGATGGGGACTGAGGTGGGAGACTTTACAGATAGAAGAATTACTTTGCAAATAAAGGTAAAGATATGGTAGGAAAAGTGTATGGAAATGAGCTCCCAGGCATGGCTAACATCTGCAGTACAGGTCTGAGTTCATCAAAGGCCAGCCCAGGTGAGCATGTGGAAGAGAGACTCTGCATGTGCTTGTGCTTAATGTCAAGTATGTGGAGGTCCCCGACATACCACCTTTGGGATTCTGGGTAGAAAGTAAGGGGACAGAACAGAATGCCAAGGTGAAACACTGTGGAAGAACAAGAGGAGAAAATACACATTTGACATTTGAAATTGTTCCTGTTGCTTTTTTTCTCTGCTTAATTCCATGACAGCAAAGCATTTAGAGTTATGTGGCGTTGTTCCGGACCTTTGTGTTTTTACTTTCTGGACCTGACTAGTGGATCCAAGAAAAGGTAGCTTATGTTGCTTTCTGCAGATACCCTGGTATGCCTTAGTTTTCCCTTGAGTGTTACTTTCTTGAGGGTCAGACCTGGATGTGTCTCACCTGGATGTGTCTCTTTGCTTAATCAGTAATTTCACAAAATCCAAATCTTTCTTAACTTCCTGGAGTTTACTGTCACATTACAATATTTAGTCAGTCTCTAAACATTACTCCTGGATGCCGGGCGGTGGTGGCACATGCCTTTAATCCCAGCACTTGGGAGGCAGAGCCAGGCGAGTCTCTGTGAGTTCGAGGCCAGCTTGGTCTCCAAAGCGAGTTCCAGGAAAGGAGCAAAGCTACATAGAGAAACCCTGTCTCGAAAAAACAAACATAATAATAATAATAATAATAATAATAATAATAATAATAATAATAAATACAGATTACCCCAGGAATAAACAAGGTGATTGCTAGTCAGTGAGATGGGATTCAGAGTCATTCAATTTTGTATAGCTAGGAAATCAAACTATGCACTCAAGTTGATTTTAAAAGAAGTTCTTAAAAAGAGAATTGGTTTTTTTTCCATCACTAATTTTCCTACTAATTTTTAGGGAATATTGCAATAAGTAAACTATTATTTATCATTTTTTTCTTCAGTATAGCATTCCATGAGAAAGATAATCAGAAATTGCGTTTTATTATAACTGCTCACAATTGCAATGGGGATTTGACTGATACTTTGATTAATGATCTGTCAACATTTCAGCATGAGGAGTGAGTGCTATTGGTTTTTTAAATTCATGCTGCTATAAGCTAGATTGTTCCTCTAATTCTAGTACTTGAAAGGCTGAGATTGAGTTGCTGCATGTTAAGGCCAGCCCAGGCTACATAGAGAGTCCCAGGTCAGCCTGAACTACACGGTTAGATACTGTCTCATTAAAAAAAAAAAGTCAACCCAAACAAACAAACAAACAAAAAGGCTTCAGATCATAAGTGCTTTTTGAGAAAAAATACATTATTTTATGTTTTTATTCAGTTATTTTAAATTAAATGATTTTGTGTTCATTTTTAAATGATGCCTCTGATAGGATTATTGAGTGGAACACTGAGCATATTTCTTATTTTTCAAGGTCTACTGAGAGTTTTGTTTTTTAAGGTGACTTTTGTTTCCTGTTTACTCAACTTAATGCTTTTCATGAAAATATTCTGTGGCCAAGCATTTGTTTTCTGTGTTATGAATAAGCTTTGAGAGTTTGTATTGAAATAAATCTGTATTTTCTTGGAAGAGAAAATTGACTTTTTATTTTCTTTTAAAAGAACTTGGAGATAAGTTCAGGATAAATTACAATGATTTGATTTATTAAGTATCTTTGATAAAGACCACAAGCATGATCATTTTCCTTTGCATGTATACATGTGCATATATATACATCATAACTCAAAAGGCATTTCTCTCACATACAATCTTTGTTTTGAGTTAATCCTTTTGTCTTGTAAAGTCCTGGCAGCTTTTGTCCAGTGACTGATGGAGGCAGATGCAAAGATCCACGGAGGCCAGGCACCAGGCTGAGCTCCGGGAATCCAAATGATGAGAGAGAGGAGGGGTGGGGGGGGGGGACGACGACACGACACTTCGAGATCATAATGGGAAGACGTGCAGAGATGACCTGCCACACTAGAGGAAGCCCATGAACTGTGGACTAGTGTCTGTGGAGCCCCCATGGGACTGGACTAGGCCCTCCGGATACGGAAGACGGTTGTTTGGCTCGAACTGTTTGTGGGGGGCGGGCAAGCAGGGGGATCGGGATCTGTCCCTGGTACATGGGCAGGCTTTTGGGAATTCGGTGCCTGTGCTGTGACGCCTTGCGCAGCCTGGGTGCAGTGGGAAGGGGCTTGGACCTGCCTAGGCTCAGTGTGCCAGACTCTGCTGACTCCCCATGGGAGACCTTAATTTGGGAGATATGGGGATGTGGGATGGCTTGGGAGAGAGGGCTGGGGGGTGGAAGGAGGGAGGAGGGAGG
>CABHPH010152395.1:0-41862 GCA_902168325.1 Peromyscus nudipes | reverse complement strand
GGGGTTGGGAAAAGAGCACAGCAAGGACTGGCAAGGAGCTGGGAAATGGTGGTCAGGGAGAAGAGTCCCAGGGAATAGTATCCATGAAGAGGTGCAGTTCTGCTGTTATACTGGTGACTCACTGGTTCATGCTGGTGTTCAAATTTGTCTTCTTTAATATAAATTTTTCTCATTTTTTCCATTTTATTTGTTCTTTGAGTATTTTGTCCAATTTATTTTTATCATTTTCATCCCTTGCCAGATCTTCTCAGTTCTGTTTTTCTTCTCAACCCATTCAACTGTTCCTTATTTCTTTTTAAGAAATATCAAGTCCAATTTGTGCCGTTCATATTTTTGAATGTTTGACTTTCATGGGAAGTTTTTTTATCTAATCAGGGTTTCAGCCTTAAAGAAAGTTGACTCTTGCTCTCCCAGAAGCTGTCAATTGCAAATATTCCTTTATCTAGGATTGAAATATTACACCCACCTCCTCTTAATGTTCAGCTTAGTATTGCTTGAAATTATACTGTTTTTGTATATGTTGTCATTACTACTGTGAAATCATATGTGAATTGACCTTTTGTGTTTAGAAGACAATGTTTCTGTGTAGTCCTCCACAATCTTTGCCTCTTACAATTTTTCTGCACGTACTGTTCCACAATGATCTCTGAGCTTTGGCATAAGGGGTGCGATACAGATTTCTGATGAGAGACGAAGGGTATATTAATCTATGGGTATAACTGTATATTATTACTAATTCTTTTAATAATAAGTGTCCATTTAGCAAAGTAATAGTATTATGTACTTCCTTAAGACTCATGATCTATCTCAACGTAGATTCTTGGCAGCCAGCTTTCAATTTTCAATCAGAAAGTGTTTGGTTACGCTCATTGTATTCATGACCACTCTTGTACTTTCTAGGCAATTATTATAGCACACAAGATTCACAACTGTGTAAGCTAATTATTACTTTTCTCCTCTGGTAATATGCATAGCATCTTTCAGTACTATGAAAGTTACCCTAGAGAGATGAAGTGTCTATGTGAGTACTACCATTATTTGCTACAGTCTATGACTCAAATACATATGTCCTTGAACAATAGGGACTTGCTGTCAAGTACTGGGGAGGGAGAGTAACAGTTACAGGTAATAAGCCTGTAATGTTTGAGTGTCTATAGGACATCACTTGCCAACAACTCCAAAAAAAAGTAATCCCTCTCTGGTGTGGGGCTTTTTGTCTGTTACCTCTTAGTATCTATCAGGGGCATTGTTGCTCCCCTATTATTAGGGAACTCCATTTAGACTGTTTTATATATGCGTATGTACATTTTTGGGAAGCTTCTATGGTTTAGGTTTTCGTATTGGTATTTTCTTCTTTAGTGTTAGTTATACCTCCCCAAGCTCCCTCCTGGCCCCACCCTCCACTCCCCTAGCCCATTTAGCCCTGCCTGCCTCACTGTTTCTCTTTTAACATTTGATGCCACTATATTCTTTCTCTTCTATCTTGAAATAAGTTTGTCACGGCTCCTCACTAATTCCCCGACCTCTATGGGTATTCCGAACAGATTACAGAGATCAAGATATTTGAAGCTAACATTCTTAAATGACGGAAAACACATATCATTTGTGTTTCTATATCTGGGTTACCTCACTCAGTGTGCTTATTTCTAGATCCATCCATTTACTTGTAAAATCCAAAAGTTTTTTTCATAACAACTGAAAAAAATTCCATTGTGTAAATACATCACATTTTCTATTATCAGTCCAACTGTTTATTAATGGTTAGGCTGTTTCCATTTCCTAGCTATTGTGAATCCAGCAATAAATGATCATGTACAGACATGTATCTGTATAGCAGAATATAGAGTCCTTTGAGTATATGGCCAAAAAATGGTATAGCTGGATCTGTCTTATGCTATATTTCTTAGTCATGATGGAACTCCACAGTAATTTCCATAATGGCAAAATCATTTTGTGTTCCATCCAGCAGTAAATAAGTGTTTTCTTTTCCCCATATCCATGCCAGCATTTGCCATCACTTGTTTTTCTATTATACATATTCTAACCAAGTTAAGATAAAATATCATAGTAGTTTTAACTTTTAGTCCTCTGATAGATAGGGATATTAAATATCATTACAAATGTTTCTCAAAATTTGAATTTTAACTTTTAATAACTCTCTGCTTGGTTCCATGTCACATTTTTAATTGTTTTTGTTTGTTGTTATTGTTTTGTTTCATTTTTATTAGTATGCACACTTTTTCATACATTATAATTCTAAGAAAACATAGATTTCATAATTGTGATTATTCATTTTTGATTGATTATTTCAGTGGAATATGTTTAGTTGGATGTTTCTATTGTTGTTATTTTTTTTTTTTTTTTTGGTTTTTTGAGACAGGGTTTCTCTGTGTAGCTTTGCGCCTTTCCTGGAGCTCACTTGGTAACCCAGGCTGGCCTCGAACTCACAGAGATCCGCCTGCCTCTGCCTCCCGAGTGCTGGGATTAAAGGTGTGTGCCACCACCGCCCGGCCTGTTATTTTTATACATTGTATTCTGATCATGCTTTTTCCTTCCCTTAAATCCTTCCAGATCTTCCCCACATAACTAACTACCCACCCAACTCTATGTAATTTCTTTCTCTCTCTCTTAAAAAACAGCCACTATAAGAAACACATTCACAAACTACTAAAACACAAAGGTAGAAACCAAAACATATAAGCAAAATATCAGTAAGACTGTAAGTATCCAGATATACAAAAAAGTCTACAAAAATACCATTGAGTTCCTTTTGTGTTGACCATCTACCCCTGGGCATGGTGTCTACCCTGAAATGTGGTTAATATATCCAGTGGGACTCTACTGGAGAAGATTAATTTTTCCTTTGCAAGCAGGTACCAATTGTAGATAACCAATAGGTTAGGGATAGTAGCCCCTTGTCCACTTGCCCTTCTCAGCTCAAGAATGCCATCTGGATTGTCATATATGGTCATGTGATTGGTGACATAGTATCTTTGAGTTCTTAAACACATTAGTCCTGTTTTGTTGGGACAACACTATTTCCTTGGAGACAGCCATCACTTCTGGCTCTTATAGTCTTTCTTCCTCCTCTTCAAAGATCCATGAGTCCTTAGAAAAGAAGTATTAGCCGGGTGGTGGTGGCACACACCTTTAATCCCAGCACTCGGGAGGCAGAGCCAGGAGGATCTCTGTGAGTTCGAGGCCAGCCTGGGCTACCAAGTGAGTTCCAGGAAAGGCGCAAAACAACACAAAACAAGTCTCCGAAAAACAAACAAAAAAAAAAAAAAAAAAAAAGAAAAGAAGTATTATAAAGACATCCCATGTGGAACCAAGTGTTCCAAAAATTTTCACTCTTTGCACATTGTTCACATGTTGGTCCTTATGTTAGTTCCATGTCCTGCAAGAGGAAGCTTCTCAGGTGACAGCTGAGTGAGGCACTGATCTATGGGTATAGCAGAATATCATTAGGAGTTATTTTATTATTGCTATGTTCCTTTAACCAAACAACAATATTTAGTCTTCCTCTAGGCTGATGGTCTATTCATTCTTAGTATTTTAGCCGTCTGAGTAGTGTCAGGCCTGGGTTCTATCTCATGGAATGAGCCTTAAGTCAAATCAGAGATTAGCTAGTTACTCCCACAAAGTTTATGCCACTAGCATTTCTTGTAGGCTGGACACCACAGTAATTAGAAACATTTGTAACTGGCTTGATGACTACCATTTTCCTCTGGTAGCTTACAGAGTACCTTCTAGTATGATTGTAAGTGAGTAGGGGAGAAACCTCTAGTTGTGTACCAGTTCAACTTCTTCATGATGAATGAGATACATAAGTGTTGTCTTTAACAAATGACTCTATTATTAGTTTATGAAGAGTGACCAATAGCCTTGGTAATAGCCCATGATGTCATGGCTTTCCATGTGATCACTTTGGCTAACAACACAAATAGATGTAACCCATTCTTCTCATTAGATGCTTCAATTGGTTGCATAGAATTGACATTTAGTTTTGAGTGTTTTGTATTATCTAGATATGAACTCTCCATCACATTCTGTAGATTGTCTGTTCACATGCATGGCCTTTGCTATACAGAAGGGTTTTTGTTTTTGTTTTTTGTTTTTTTAAGTTTTTTAATTTTCATGAAGTTCTGTTCAGAAAGTCCTTTCTGTGCCTACATGTTTGATCATACTCCCTTATTTCTCCTCTATCAGATTCAGGATATCAAGTCTCTTGTAGGGTCACTGATCAACCCAGAGTCAAGTTTTGTTCAGAGTAAGAGATAAATATCTAGTGTCTTTCATCTACATGTATCTATCCAGTTTGAAGAGCACCATTTATTGAAGATTGTTTCTTTTGTCCAATGTGTATTTTTGTCAAAATCAGGGGGCCAAAGGAGTGCGAGATTTTATGTGGGTCCACTATTAACTTCTTTGATCAATGTGTCTTTTTTTAAATTTTTTTAGTTTTTTTTTTTTTGGTTTTTCGAGACAGGGTTTCTCTATGTAGTTTTGCACCTTCCCTGGAACTCACTTTGTAGACCAGGCTGGCCTCGAACTCACAGAGACCTGCCTGGCTCTGTCTCCCGAGTGCTGGGATTAAAGGCGTGCGCCACCACCACCACCACCACCACCACCACCACCACCACCACCACCACCGGCCAATGTGTCTTTTTATAGTAATGTGATGTTGTATTTTTTTTTTACCATAATTTGACATATAACTTATAATACAAGATGGTGATACTTTTCTAGCCATTTTTTATTGTTCAGGATTATTTTGGATATTCTAGATATTTTTCTTTTCCATATGAAATTTCAGTTTAATCTTATTTCAATTTCTTTGAAGAATAAAATTGGGATTTTGATAAAGTTTGCATTGAATCTGTAAATTGCTTTTGGTTACAGTATTGTTCCAAACAGTTCTTGAGTGTGAGAGAGCTCCTTCAGTATGTTCTTCAGTTGCCTTTTTCAATGTCTTAAAGTTTTCATGTGTAAGTCTTTTACTCCCCTGGTTAGATTTATTCTGAGATATTTTTGAGGCTGCTGTGAATGCAATTGTTCTCCTTATTTTTCTTGGTATATTTTCCCTTTGCGTGTAGAAATGCTATCGATTTTTCTGTGCTACTTTTTAATACTACTACTTTACTAAATATGTTTATCAGATGTAGGGACTTTGTGATGAAGTCTTTGGGACATTTTACATATAGAATTATATAATCAGCAAATAGGATACTTTTGGTGTCTTAGGAATACAAGGGGCACAACTAAGCATAACAATGCATTTTATAGGAAGCCCGTAGGCAACATCAACTTAAATGGAGAGAAAATCAGAGCAATTCCACTAAGTCAGGAACAAGACAAGGTTGTTCACTTTCTCCATACCTGTTCAATATAGTACCTGAAGACTTAGCTAGAGCAATAAGACAATTGAAGGACATCAAGGGTATGCAAATTTAAATATTGAAGTTAAAGTATCTGTATTTGCAGATGATCAGATAGTACATATCAGTGACCCTATAAATTCCATCAGGGAACTCCTAGAGCTGATGAACACTTTCAGCAAAGTAGCTAGATACAAAATCAACTGAAAAATATCAGTAGCCCACCTATATTCAAATGACAAACAGAATAGGAAAGAAATCAGGGAAACATCTTTCACAGTAGCCTCAAATAATATAAAATATCTTGCATTACCTCTAATCAAACAAGTGAAGGGCTTATACGATAAAAACTTCAAGTCATTGATGAAATAAATTAAAGAAGGTATCAGAAGATGGAATGATCTGTTATACCTGTGGATCAGAAGGATTAACACGGTAAAAATGGCCATCCTACCAAAAACAATATGCAGATTCAAATAAATCCCCAGCAAAATTTCATCACAATTCTTCACAGCCCTTGAAAGGATTATTGTCAACTTAATATGTATAAAAAAACTCAGGATACCTAAAATAATCCTGAACACTAAAAAAACTGCTGGAGGTCTCACCATTACTGATTTCAGGTTGTACTTCAAAACACAGTAATAGAAACAGCATGGTATTGGCATAAAATTGATATGTGGATTAATGAAATTGATTTGAATTTGAAGACATAAATCTACACACCTATGGACACTTGGTCTTTGAAAAAGCCAGAAATACACACTGGCAAAAAGACAGCATCTTCATCAAATGCTCCTAATCAAACTTGATGTCTGTATAAATGCAAATAGATCCATATTTACTACACTGCACAAAACTCAACTCCAAATGGATCAAAGAAGATAGAAAATATTTAAGTTTCTTATTTATTCACTTAATTGAAGATGTTTTAACCACACTAGAATAAGCAGTATTTTATTATTGGATTGTTCCCCTCACTGATTACCTTTTGCCATATATGTAGCATGAATTGCAATGTAGAGACAGACTTTTTTGCTGAGTAGCTTATATAAACATTTTTCTTCTTCCTCTAGAAGTAGTCATAGATCCCACAGTTCTATGTTGGAACACTCTAGTCACTTGTCTTTTTACAATGTTACATTGTATCATTTACTAGCTTAGAATCTTTGTTTCTGTAATAGACAGGAAGAGCTGACCAATGGCATTTGTGCATGAATTTCATCAGGCAATCTAACAGAAGAATGATTTGAGAACATTTCCTGACAACAATAATTCTCTTCTTCTATATGTTTAAATGAGAGTGTGACTTCATTTTTATTTATTTCAATTAATTAATTGATTGATTTTTTTCTTCCCAGACTGATTACAGTTTCCCCTCCCTCCCTTCTTTCCAACTTCCTCCCACAACCGCCCTCCACTCACTCCTCCTTCTTCCTTCTTTTCAGAACAGGGCAGGCCTCCCATGTATAACAGCCCCCTATAGTAAATTAAGTTCCAGTAAGACTAGGTACCTCCTCTCCTGTTGAGGCTGGATGAGGCAACCCAGTAGAAGGAAAGGGTCCTAAAAGCAGGTAACAGAGTCAGAGACAGCCCTGTTCCAACTGTTAGGAGTTCCACAAGAAGATCAAGCTACAAGAGTGCAACTTTGTGACTTTAGCAACAGTATTAGAAAACAGTGTGACTTTAGTAACAGTATTAGAAAACCATTTAGATAGACATTAAATTGAAGTTGATAAGTACTAATGGTCAAGCATTAAAATCAGATTAAAGGAACTAAAATGTACTTCTGAAAATTATTTTACTTGGATTTAACCAATGTTACATCATCAGTTGATTTGAACTACTAGATAATATTTAAGTCTGAAGGATTTTTTTCAGATTTCTTGAAGTCTTTCCTATAAATAAGTATGGAATTGTCAGATGTAGTGAATAAAAAGAAAATAGTAAGCCTGAAAGGATGGAGATATATGAATAGTAACCAGGAATTTGGAGAGTAGATTGCTTTGGAAGGGAAAGCCATTATTGTAGCCATATTTTCATCACTATGATAAAAATATTGGGTTAATCTTAAAAGGATAGACATTTATTTTGTATCTTTATATCTTTTTTCTTTTCAGAGGATACACTCCAAGGTCAGTTGCTGTTTATTGTTTTGAGATAAAACTTTTTGATGATTCAGTAAGAACATTTTGACAAGGATGCCATGGTAGAGCAAAGATGCTCACTAAGAGGGTGCATAGGCCCAGTGATTCATTAGAGAAATGCTCTTAACTGCATAACATCCTATCACCATGGTACACTTCTTAGGAGATCTGCTATCAATTTTGTAGTTGAAGACATTAATCTCACAACTTGGGAAGTTGAAGCAGAAGGATCAGAAGTTCAAGACCAGCCACAGGTACAGAGCAAAACTGAAACAAACCTGGGCTGCATGAAAACCTGGCACTAAAAACTTGAAAAATAAAAATTACCAAAATGTTAGACAAATAAACAAAGAATAAGGAATGATAACTTCTATCTTACAGAACTTTTATTTTGCAATTTCAAAAACAATATTTAGTGTTGATAAGATGATTCCATGGACAAGGCATTAGTCACCAATCACCAAGTATGATGACTTGAGTTCAGTACAAGTGCACACACAGTGGAGAGAATCAACTCATGTATTTTGTCCTTTGATCTCCATGTGTGTGTTGGGGGGGAGTTTAAGCATATACACAAACTACTCCCTCTTCTATATCTATCTATCTATCTATCTATCTATCTATCTATCTATCTATCTATCTATCTATCTACAATTTATCTACATACACACATACACACATGCAAAAATATAATTTAAAAGACTCCAAGGTACATTTTCTTTTTGATCTGCTCCCAAATTTTTGAAAGTAAACAAACAGTAAAAACATTGTGATACCTATTATTTTAATTATCTCAGTTTTAAAGATGTTGAGACAAATTAATTTTTTCTGCAATGGGAGCATAGATTTCTCCTTCATATTTCTTAGGAAGCTAGTAACCATCTATCCTTTTCTACCTAGCTTTTCTACTTTCTATCATGAACACAAATATCTTCACGATTTCTCATTATGAGAATACTGAACACTGTTGTATTAATTGATATAAATAATATTGTGTCAAGGCTTAGTTTTCTCTTTTCCACAGTTAATTTTCATTAAACAAACAACACAATCTAAAACACAAAAATACAAACTAAAGATGTATTCATGTGTCAATGATTCCAAGGGCAGGAAAAACATTCAATCAAGTATAGAAATCAAAGACATTCAAGCTCTCCGTCATTTGTTTGATGTTCCAAACCTCCATATTTGACAGGTCTCCATATTTTGAATGTTACAAATATATCTAGCCTCTGTTTTACTCAGTATTTACTTCATATCTTTTCTAAACCTCTAGAATAGCGTTTTATTATTCTCATGAAGCCCTGGAGTTTCTAGACAAGGTCTGCCTCTTGAAAGTCTATTGCTAGTGTTTTCTGTTTCGTTTTCTTTATGGAGACCATATGCCTATGTCCTGGTTCTTTCTGTTTTAGATAATTCCTAAAATCTGCTGCTTCATTTTAGTATATTCTTTGTCTTATAATTAATCCAGAATAAACTATTTGCTATTTTTCTAAAATTACTTTTTAAGCTCTTGACCTTTGTTTCCTTGATCTAGTCTTTGCATATGAAAATATTGCATCCCTTGATGTTTGATGTATTGTTGATAAAGAACTAATTTTGAATGTAGTTATTAATTTTCTATATGTTCAACTGAAATTCTTTACTATAAATGAGATGCTGAATATTCATTCTTCATTTACCTAATATAAACAGTCTTAGTTTTTGGCCAAAACTCTACTAGCACTATGTTTAACTAAAAACAAAAGCATATATTGTATTTTATACTTTCATCAACTCTTGGACACATTAATGGCCTATATCCTTGTAGGGAGTTGTAGGCAGATGAAAGAAGCATGGAATTGCTGGGCAGGGTGTGCAATACAGCCTTGGTAAAAAACAGATTAGGTTATATTTACATACAGAAGCCATTTGAGAAAGAACTGAAAGACACAATAAGATGCATATGATTTACTGAAGATGGAGGTACAACTTAATTGTAGACAGCTTCTTGGGCCCTGGGTTAGAACCAGTAGCAAATACAAACTACCAAGCAAATACCTTCTTGCTAGCATAACAACACATGTGCAGCAATCTTGTACATACACATACCACAATTTAGTAATACAATTTACATAAACACATCAATATGCTGTGTTGATATAATCATGTAACTAATACAATATTTTGTTTGCATATAAATTTATATATTTAATATTTACATTATCATAGGAGTTTTTAAACATAAGTTTATTTGCATTTTCCATTTCTATTAGATGCCACATATATATTCTCTTTTTGTATCTTCATAAGATCTGTAATAATTTATTCCCTTTTTTCTATTTTAAGTTTAAAAAGACATGCTTATTATCAAAAACAATTCTTAAAATCATTCTTCAACATGTTAATAAGAAGGAAAAAGCTTCTTATCAGGTATCACTCCTTTCTATTTCATGAAATTTATTTTTACTTGCAATGTTGTATGTACATATCCACATATGGATAAGTACTCAGGAGTGCATGCCCATGGAGGGCAGGGGCATAGATTCCCTGGACTGCTGTGACTGCCTGTTTGGAGTGCCTAGAACTGAATCCAAATCCTCTAAAAAACAGAATTCTTAGCCACTAAAAGATTTTCCTTTCCTAAATATTAATCTTTAAATGTGAGGATCTCAGATCTTCCAATTTAGGTAATTTTGTTAAAAGAGCTCACAGATTTCTACATATAGCACACAACTGGATTCAACTAGCACCACTTTGTGAAATACTGCTAAAAAAATTGTTAATCAGTTTCTAGACTCAATGCAACTTTCTCATATAGATGCCAGGCACACAACTGCCAGAAAACCAAGTGGGCTGCAGGCTGTGTGCGGAACGTGTCTGCTCTTTCCCTTTCCTCAGACACAATCTCTGAGGCTTGTCATGAGTACTGCAATAAAACACCAGCTGCAGCTTCCCTTCCTCCTGTCCACATCTACTGTGGATCCCACAGACCATCCCCTCCTGGCCTCCCTTCCTGACCAGTCACTGTGGCCCAACCTCCAACTCAGAAAAACATCCTCCACTCAACTGCTGGCCACACCCACCAGAAGACCAGGTATCCTGCCCCCAAACCTTTTTTTCTTTCTGTTCCAACCAGAAGTCCCCACCCCTCAGCCCCTTCACCATAGTGCTGCAACAAAAAAGAGCTGCCGCCCTTCTCTCTTGTCCATACCTCCTCTGGGTCCCACAGACCATACTCTCCTAATCTCCATACCCCTACTCTCACTGCATTCAAGCCTCCAACACTAGCAGGCATAGTGAACACACTAGCCAAGCAGGCCAGCAAGACAGGAAACACACAACCATCACATTCTCTGAAAATCTAGAGAGGAAACAGAAATTAAAGAACAGAACACCCACCCAACAAAGACAAACCCAGAAGTCAGCACCCAGACATATAATCTCCCCAAAACCCAGGTGCCTAGATGCAAGCTCAAAAAAA
Source organism: Peromyscus nudipes (assembly GCA_902168325.1). Lineage (NCBI taxonomy): Eukaryota > Metazoa > Chordata > Mammalia > Rodentia > Cricetidae > Peromyscus > Peromyscus nudipes. The sequence goes on along the minus strand of CABHPH010152395.1, from coordinate 30,874 downwards.
AAAACCCCAAAAAACCCCCAAAAAACCAAAAAAAAAAAAAAACAAAAACAAATGAAAAAACCCGCAATTAAAAATGGATGGGGCCAATACATTCAAGACTACTTTCTACTTTCTCTTCTATCAGGTTCAGAATCACTGGATTTATGTCGAGATCTTTGATCCACTTGGACTTAAGTTTTATGCATAGTGACAGATATGGATCTATTTGTAGCCTTCTACATGTTGACATCCAGTTATGCCAGCACCATTTGTTGAAGATGCTTTCCTTTTTCCATTGTATAGTTTTGGCTTCTTTGTCAAAAATCATATATTCATAGGTGTGCGGATTAATGTGAGGGTCTTCAGTTCGGTTCCATTGGTCCACATGTTTTTATGCTAGTACCAAGCTGTTTTTATTACTGTAACTCTATAGTAAAGATTGAAGTCAGGGATCATGATGCCTCCAGAGGTTGTTGGGATGGGGATTTAGCTCAGTGGTAGAGCTCTTGCCTAGCAAGCACAAGGCCCTGGGTTCGGTCCTCAGCTCCAGAAAAAAGAAAAAAAAATCAGAGGTTGTTTTATTGTACAGGATTCTTTTGGCTATCCTGGGTTTTTTGTTTTTCCATATGAAGTTGAGTATTGTTCTTTCCAGGTCTGTGAAGAATTGTGTTGGGATTTTGGTGGGGATTGCATTGAATCTGTAGATTGCTTTTGGTAAGATTGCCATTTTTACTATGTTAACCTACCTATCCACGAGCATGGGAGATCTTTCCATTTTCTGACATCTTCTTCAATTTCTTTCTTCAGAGACTTAAAGTTCTTGTCATACATGTCCTTCACTTGTTTAGTTAGAGTTACCCAAAGTATTTTGTATTATTTGTGACTATTGTAAAGGATGATATATCTCTGATTTCTTTCTCAGCCCATTTGTCATTTGTATGTAGGAGGGCTAAACATGTACAACCACTTTGAAAATCAATATGGTGCTTTCTTAGAAAATTGGGAATCAACCTCCCTCAAGACCCAGCTATACCACTCTTGGGCATATACCCAAGGAATGCTCAATCACACCACAAGGACATATGCTCAACTATGTCCATAGCAGCATTATTTATAATAGCCAGAACCTGGAAACAACCTAGATGCCCTTCAACTGAAGAATGGATAAATAAAATGTGGTATGTATACACAATGGAGTACTACTCAGCAGAGAAAAACAATGACATCATGAGGTTTGCAGGCAAATGGATGGAACTAGAAAATATCCTTCTGAGTGAGGTAACCCAGACTCAGAAGGACAAACATGCTATGTACTCACTCAGGAGTGGATACTAGATGTAAAGCAAAGGATAACCAGACTGCAACTCACAACTCCAGGGAGGCTACCTAGTAAAGAGGACTCTAAGAAAGACACAGGGATCACCAACGACAGAGAAATGGATGAGATCTACATGAGCAAACTGGACGTGAAGTGGGGTAATGGAGGGCAAGGGTCAGGGGAAAGAGAGCTTAGGGGAGTGGGAGGTCCCAGCTGGATCAGGAACAGAGTGGGAGAACAAGGAAAGCGATACCATGATAAATGAAGACCCCATGGGAATAGGAAGAAGCAGAGTGATAGAGAGGTCCCCTGAAATCCATAAAGATACCTCCACTATAGACTACTGGCAATGGTCTAGAGAGTGCCTGAGCTGACCTGCTCTGGTTATCAGATGGCCGAACATCCTGGCTGTCATGATAGAACTCTCATCTAGTGTCTGATGGAAGCGGATGCAGAGATCCATGGCCGAGCCCCAGGTGGAGCTCCGGGAGCCCAATCAGAGAGAGAGAAGAGGGATTGTATGAGCGAGAGATATTGAGACCATGATTGGAAAAAGCACAGGGACAAATAGCCAAACTAGTGGAAATGCATGAACTGTGAACCAATGGCTGAGGAGCCCCCATGGAACTGGACCAGGCCCTCTGGATAAGTGAGACAGCTGATTAGCTTGAACTGTGTGGGAGGCCCCCAGGCAGTGGAGCCAGGACCTGTCCTTGGTACATGGGCTGACTTTTTGGAGCCTGAGGCCTATGCTGGGACACTTTGCTCAGCCTTGGTGTAAGGATGAGGGAACTGGACCTGTCTCAGCTGAGTCTACCAGGCTGGGCTGACTCCCCAGGGGAGACCTTGCCTTGGAAGAGGTAGGAAGGGGGTGGATGTGAGGGGAGGGCTGGGGGGGTGGGAGGAGGGAGGACGGGGGAATCCATGGCTAATATGTGAAATTAAGTTAATTATAAAATAAAAATATTTTTAAAAATTGCAAAAATAAAACAAATTGGAAAAAAAAACAGATGGGGCAGTATGTCTCCACTAGGACATAGCTATCCTGCCACAGCAGGCCCATAGCATTCTGTCATAGCTGAAGCACAAGGAAAAGACCTTAAAACTAACTATATAAAAACAATAGAAGCTCTTAAAGAGAGATGAATAAATCTGTTAAATAAAGTGAGCAAAACACAAAAAAAATTGGAGAAAATGAATAAACTCCCCCAATAAAGCCAAGAAATCAGAGAGGCTTCATCCAGTAACTGATGCAAACAGATGCAGAGACCCAAAGCCAAACTTTAGGCAGAGCTCACAGAATCCTTCAGAAGAGGGAGAATGATTGTAGGAGCCAGTGGGGTCAAGGGCACCATAAGACAACACACAGAACCAACTCAGCTGGGCTCACAGGGATTCACAGAGGCTATACTGACCACCAGGGATCCTGCATGGTACCGAAACCCTCCGCATATGTTATAATTGTGTAACTTGGTCTTCTTGTGAGACTACCAAAAGTGACAGCAAGCGCTGTCTCCAAATGTATTGCCTACTTCTGGGATCTATTCCTCCTACTGGATTGCCTCATCCATTTTAATAGAAGAGGAGGTGCCTAGTCTCACTGCCACTTGATATACATATCCATGGAAGGCCTGCCATTATCTGAGGAGAAACAGAGGAGGAGTAGTCAATGGAGGGGAAGGGGAGGAAATGAGAGGAGAGAAGGGAAGGGAAACTTTGGTTGGATGGAATGTAAAGATAAACAAAACAAACAAGCAAACAAAAGAAATATTTCTCCCTAACCAGCATTTAAAAAAAGCCAAGAAAACACAAACAAACTGTTGAAGGAAAAGAATGAAATTGTTCAAGACTTGAAAAATGGAAATAGAAAGAATAGAGAAAACACAAACCAAGGAAATTCTGGAAATGAAAAATTTAAATTTAAATAGGAACTACAGAGGCAAGAATATCAAAAGAATACAAGAGATTGAAGAGAGACTCTCAGGCAATAAAGATATGATAGAAGAACTGAGTAAGTTGGTCAAACAAAATAGTAAATCTAATAATTTCCTGATGCAAAAAATCCAGAAATACAGGACATTATGAAAAGACCAAAGCTAAGAATAATAGGAATAGAGAAAGAAGAAGTATCCTAGCTCAGCTCAAACATACAGAAAATATGTTCAACTTTATCACTGAAAAATATTTTTTTAAGCATTGAAGGAGATGCCTGTAATCAAACAAGAAACATACAAATAAATAGATTGGATCAAAACAGAAACTCCCCTCTTCACATAATACTCACAACACTAAACATACAGAACAAAGGAAGAAAATTAAAAGCTACAAGGGAAAAAACTAAGTAACATATAAAGGCAGATCTATTAGAATTACACTTGACTTCTCAATGAAGACTCTAAAAACCAGAAGATGTAGCTGAAGTTTTCTCCAGTCATGCCTGGTCCACAGTCAGGACAAATCTCTCTCACCCGCCAGTCCCACAGCTGCTCAGACCCAACCGAGTAAATACACAGAGACTTATATTGCTTACAAACTGTATGGCCATGGCAGGTTTCTTGTTATCTAGTTCTTCTATCTTAAATTAACCTATTTCTGTTAATCTATATGTTGCCACATATTCCGAGGCTCTGCCTGCTGCCTTTACATGCTACTCCCTGGACAGTAGGCTGGTGTCTCCTCCAACTTCCCAGCCTCTCTCTGTTTGTCCCACCTATCCTATACTTCCTGCCTGGCTACTGGCCAATCAGTGTTTTATTTATTCACAACATACAGGGCATCCCAGAGCAAGAAGAGACTGGAGAGATGTGCTCCAGCCATGAAGGGGGCCAAAAGTGGCAGCTCAGACTAATATACCCAGCAACCCAGCAATATTTTCAATCAAAATAGAGGAGGGAATTTAGATATTCCATGGTAAAGTCAAATTTATAGAATCTATTTACACATTCAGTCCCACAGAAGATACTAGAAAGAAAACTTCAACCTAAGGACATTAACTGTACCCATGCAAACAAGGAAATAAATAATCTCAGAGCAGCAAAATAAATGGGAAAGCACAAAATAACACACACACACACACACACACACACACACTACCATCACCACCACCACCACTATCAGCAACAACAACAAAAAAACAGGAATCAACCCCCATTGGTCATTGATATCTCTCCATATAAATGGTCTGAATCCCCCAATAAAAGGACAGAGACTAACAGAATGCATGTGAAAATAGGATCCCTCCTTCTGTTGCATCCAAGGAACACCCTGAAACAAGAATAAACATTTCCTCAGAGTAAAATGTTAGAAAAAGATATTTCAAGAAAATGGACTTAAGAAGCAAGCTGGTGTAGTCATTTCAATATGTAACAAAACAGACTTTAAAAATTAATCAAAAGAGTTAGAGAAGGACATCACATACTCATCAAATGAAAAATCTACTAAGGTAACATTTTAATTCTTTATATCTATGAATCAAGCATAAGGGCACCCACTTTTGTAAAAGAAACATTACTGTGGCTCAAAGCACATATTGACCCCCATACATTGATTGTGGAAGAGTTCAATACCACGCTCTCACCTTTGGACAGGTCAATCAGACAAGAAGTAAACAGAGAAATACTTGAGCTAAGAGATATTATAAAACAAATGAATATAAAAGGTATTTACCTAACATTTCACCCAAACAAAAAAGAATATACCTTCATCTCAGCACCTCATGGAACTTTTTTCAAATATGACCATATATTCAGACACAAAACATCACTTGACAGATAGAATAAAATTGAAATAACTCCCTGCATCCTATCTGACCACCATGGGTTAAAGTTGTATATCAACAACAACAGAAGCAACAGAAAGCTTACAAACTCATGGAATTTGAAAAACTCTATTGAATGAAAATGGACAAAATAAAGAAATTAAAGACTTTCTAGAATTCAATAAAAATGAAAACACAGCAAAGTCATACATATGGGACACAATGAAGACAGTGTTCATGTTAGGGTCCAAGAATCCAAGAATAATCCACCACAAAAAAACCAGGTTTGAGGAAGCCAGAATTTGGAAAAACTGATATCAGGGAGATGGCAGGGTTTGAGATCTAATTCGTATCTCCAAGGCCAGGGTAGCAGCCAGTTTTAAAGAGGAAAACCACAAAGAGACAGCTCCCAAGTCTCATGCAATCATAGTGTAATACCAGAGAAGCAACTGGGGACATTCCGAGGTGACACACTTTCAGCCCATTAGGGAATTCTGTGGTTTGGTGATTTGGGACCAACTCTGGGCCAACCAATCAGAAGGGGGTAGAATGCCATGGTTTACACCTGTGTGAAGGGTTTGTGATGCTGCAGCTTAGCCTCAGGAAATGGTGGAAAGCAGCTAAGGGAAGGATGGCAGACTTGGACAAAATATAGTTTCTGCTGCTAACTAGGATTCAGCACTCAGCGAGGCAGGTTGATAGCACTACATGCCTACATAAAAAAATTCTGGAGAGATCTTATTCTAGCAAATTAACAGCCCACCTGAAAGCTTTAGAACAACAAAAAATAAAATAAGCACACTGGAGGAATAGATGGCAAGAAATGATCAAACTGATGGCTGAAATAAATAGACCAGAAACAGAGAACAATGCAAAGAATCAGTAAAACAAAGAGTTGGTTCTTTGAGCAAATCAACAAGATAAACAAACTCTTATCCAAACTAACCAAAAGGCAGAGAGAGAATATCCAAATTAACATAATCCGAAACTAAAATAGGTATAGTGATATTTTATTTGAGCTGAAATGTGGTGATATTTTATTTGTATGTTAATAAATGAAGTTTGCCTGGAGATCAGAGGTCATAGTCAGCCATAAACAGAAGTCAGGCGGTGGTAGTACACGCCCTTAATCTGATCACATGGCAAGCAGAGTCTCTGTGTGGTCAAGGAAACAGCCAAGGGTGGTGACACATGCCCTTAGTCCCAGTACCAACCATAGAGACCTGGAGGTCTGTATAGACAGGCAGTGACGAGGAAGTGAGGTGGTTGGGTTAAGAGTCAATGAAAAAGCAGAACAGCAAGGCAATAAAGGTTCAGGTTAGACAGGAAGAGGTTCTCTTGGGAAGCTACAGGGACGTGGTGAGCTAAGGTTAGTTGGCCGCTATCATTCTGATTTCTATGGCGTTCACCCCTGTATTTGGCTCTGTGTTTCTTATTTAATAAGACTGTTTAGAAATTCGTCTACAAATGGGGACATAACAACAGACATCAAGGAAGTCCAGATAACCATAAGGACATAGTTTAAAAACCTATAGTCGGGCTGGAGAGATGGCTCAGAGGTAAAGAGCACTGACTGCTCTTCCAGAGGTCCTGAGTTCAATTCCCAGCAACCACATGGTGGCTCACAACCATCTGTAATGAGAACTGGTGCCCTCTTCTGGCATGCAGGCAGAACACTGCATACATAATAAATAAATAGATCTTTAAAAAAAAACAAAAAACCTGTAGTCTGCTGAATTGGAAAATCTCAAAGAAATGCATACTTTTTTCAATAGATTATACTCATCAAAGTTAAATCAAGATCAGATAAGCTTCCAGTAGAAGCGGTCATTAAAATTCTTACAACTCAAAAAAGCCCAGGGACAGACAGTTTTAACAAGAATGTTACCAAACTTGCAAATAATAGTTAATGCCAATACTCCCCAAATTATTCTACAAAACAGACACAGAAAGAACATTGCCAAACTTTTTCTATGAGGCCACAGTTATCCTGTTATCCAAACCACATAAAGACTCAACAAATAATGCTAATTATAGACAAAATTCCTTTATGAATGTAGTTGCAAAAATACTCAATAAAATACTTGCAAACAGAATTCAAGAACATGTCAAAAAGATCATCCACATGATCAAGTAGATTTCATTCCAGAGATGCAGAAATTTAATCCTCAGTATAAACAAACTGAAAGACAAAAACCACATGATCATCTCATTAGATGCAGAAAACATCCTCAGCAAAATTCAACATTGCTTCATGATAAATGTCCTGGAAACATGTGGGATAAAAGGAACATACCTCAACATAATAAAGGCAAATTATAGCAATCCTACATCCAATATCATTTTAAATGGAGAGACATGCAAACCATTTCTCTAAAATCAGGAACAAGACATGGTTGTCCATTCTCTCCATATTTGTCCAATGTAATACTTGAAGTCAATAAGAGCAAGAGCAATATAACAGCTAAGGGAGATCAAGGGGATATGAATTGTAAAGGAAGATTCAAACTATCAAAGTATCAGTATTTGCAGGTGATATGATAGTGTACACAATTATCCCTAACAATTCCACTTGGGACTCCTACAGCTGATAAGCACATCTAGGGAAGTGACTGGATAGAAGATTAACTCAGAAACAAAATTCAGTAGACTTCATATATAAAAATGACAAGCAGATTGAGAAAGAAATCAGGAAAACAACACCTTTTACAATAGCCTCAAATTATATAAAATATCTTGGGGTAAATCTAATCAAGTAAGTGAAAGACTTGTATGATAAAAATGTTAAATCTTTGAAGAAAGAAATTGAAGAATATATCTGAAGATGAAAATATCTCCCATGCTCATTGATCAGTAGTATTAACATAGTAAAAATGGCCGTTCTACCAAAAGCATTCTACAGATTTAATGCAATCCTCATCAAAATTCCAACACAATTCTAAACAGAACTTGAAAGGGGTATTCTCAACTTCATATGAAGAAAGAAAGAAAAAAACCCACGATAGCTAAAACAATATTAAACAATAAAAGAACTGCTAGAGGAATCACCATTTCTGATATAAAGCTGTACTATAGAGCTATAATAATAAAAGCCACATGGTATTGTCATAAAAAGACACCTTGGTCAATAGATTCAAATTGAAGATCCAGACATAAATCCATACACCAATGGACACCTGATCTTTGATGAAGAAGGCATAAATACATACAGGAAAAGAGTCAGCATATGAAACAAATGGTTATGTTCAAACTAGATGTCTGCATGCATAAGAATCCAAATAGATACATATTTATCACTCTACACAAAAATGCAAGCCCAAGTGGGTCAAAGATCTCAATGCAAAACCAGATACACATAACCAGACAGAAGAGTAAGTAGGGGATAGCCTTGAATGCATTAACTCAGGAATGGATTTTCTGAACAAAATACTAGTAGTGCAGGCATTAAGATCAACAGTTAATAAATGGGACCTTGGGAAGTTGAAAAGCTTCTAAAAGGCAAAGAACTGCATCAGTTAGAGAAAGCAGCAACCTACAGAATGGAAAAGATTTTTTTTTTTACCAACTCTAGGTCTGATATAGGTTTAATATCTAAAATATATAAAGAACTTAAGAAACTAGATATTAAAAACCAAATAATCCAGTTTAAAAAATAAGGTAAAGATTTAAACAGAATTCTCTGTGGAGGAATCTCAAATGTCTGAGAAAAACTCAAAGAAGTGTTCAACATCCTTAATCATCAGGGAGATTCAAATCAAGACTATTTTGAGATTCCATCTTGTACCAGTCAGAAAGGCTAATATCAATGACACACATGATAGCTCATGTTGGCAAGGATGTGGAGCAAGGGGACTCCTTTTGTGCTGGTGGGAATGCAACATGAGACAGCCACCATGGAACTCAATACCTTGGTTCCTCAGAAAATTGGGAATTGATCTACCTTAAGACCCAACTATACCTCTCTTGGGCATATACTGAAAGGACACTCCATTCTACCACAAGGACACTTGCTCAACTCTGATCATTGTAACTATTCATAATAGCCAGAAATTGGAATGCTCAAATGTCCCTCAGCAGATGAATGGACAAACAAATTGTATTACATTTACACAATGGAGTATTACTCAACTGTTAAAAAAAAGACATTGTGGAATTTGTAGGCAAATGGATGGGACTAGAAAAAAAATCATTCTGAGTGAGGTAACCCAGATCAAGAAAGAAAATATGGTGTGTATTCACTTATAAGTGGATATTAGCCATTAAGTAAATGATAACTAAGCAATAATCTTGGTTATCTAGAACCAGAGAGATTAGGCAATGAAGACAGCTCTAGGGAGGAAGCATGTATCTACTTGAGAAGAGGAAATACAATAGAATTTTTAGGTAGACTGGGGGCAGGTGTGGATGAGTGTAGGAGGGATCAGGTGGGGAGGAGATGGGATGGAGGGAGAGAGAGAGGTAAGAGATGACTGGAAATGGGAGACATTTTGGGGGGTCTTGTGGAGTCCTAGTGTCATGGAAAGTTCATGGAATCTCTGATGGTAATCCTAGCAAGGACTCCTAGTAATGGGGTTATGAAGTCTGAACTGGCCATGTCTTGTAGCCTGTCAAGGCTCCCACTAGTGGGAATGGGTTGTAATCTGTTGAGTTGTTGATTGATGTGCTCCTTTGGAGATCCACAAACAACAATGGCTGATCTTAGGACAGAGGATTGCTCCCCTCAAACTGACAACAGGGGCCCAGGGCAACATCCACACAGCTCATTAAACATAAAGAGTTCGAGGTGGGGCCTGCATGAAACCTTCACCTCTATGTTCTAGTCTTTTTGGTTTAGGAAGTATCTGCTGCTACAGAAATAGAAATATAGACACCAACCCAGCCACAAAACCTTTGACCTATAATCTGCTCTTCCTGAAAGATATGCTGGGGCAGTGGTCACATAAAAGTTGTGGGAGTGGCCAACCAATGTCTGATTTAACTTGAGGCCCACTCCAGGAGAGGGAGCACAAACCGGACACTGCTTGGATGGCCCAGAACCAGAAACAAGATAGTTCAGAGACCTAGGGAGTTAGGGTATAACCAAACACTACCTGTCTTAAATAAATAAATAAATAAATAAATAGATAGATAGATAGATAGATAGATAGATAGATAGATAAATAAATAAATAAATAAAATCAATCCTGATCATATTATGCTATACTCTTAGAATGGTGCTTTGTTCAGTTATCGTCAGAGAGGCTTTCTCAGGCAAGAGTTGGGAGTGGATACAGAGATCCGTAGTCTGATATGCAGAGAGTCTAAGTTGGAGGTCTCCATTAGCTCCCCCAACCCCTTTGGTGCTCAGGGAATCCCCCAAAGAGGGAGAAGAAACATTGTAAGGGGCAGAGGGGATGGAGGACACCAGGAGAAAAAGCTACACTGATTCACCAAAGCAGGGCTCATATGAGCTCCCGGAGGCTGAAGTAGAAAACAGGGGGCCTACAGGGTTCTGCACCAGGTCCTATGCATCTACATTGTGGCTGTTAGCTTGGTATTTTTGTGGGACGCCTATCTGTTGGGAAGGGTGTATCTTGGACTCTTCCTGTTGGGTTGCCTTTCCAGCCTTAGTGTGAGGGCTTTCCCATGACTTTCTGTATTTTGTTTTGTTCCGTTTGCTTGTTGTCCCTTGGAGAACTGCTCCTTTCTGATGGGAAATGGAAGGGGAATGGATCCAAGAGGGAGAGGAGGTTAGGGAAACTGGTCAAAATGTATTGTATGAAAGAAGAATCTATTTTTTCTTTTCTTCTTTTAATAATGTATTTATTTATTTTACATCCCAGTTGCGTGCGTGATCAGGTTGGGAGGTTGGAGGGGGAGAGTACTGGAAAGCGGGGAGGCATTTCAGGGTCAGGTTAAAAACCTTGCACAGGTGAATGTCCTAGGAATCTACAAGGATGACCCTTGCTTATGTTCTCTTCCCGACCTGCACTCAGTCCACTCCTGAAGTCTCTTCTATTTCCCCTTCCCAGGGATAATCTCGCTCTTCCCCAGCCCTCATGAACCCTCCTTGTTAATTAGTCTCTCTGAGTCTGTGGATTCAGCTGTTAAAAACAAGGACACCAGGAAATTTGCAGACAAATGGATGGAAGAAGAGAAAAATCATCTTGAGTGAGGTAACCCAGACTGAGAAAGACAAACTGAAAATACATACAAAGGTATGTATTCACTCATAAGTGGATATTAAATGTAAAATAAAGGACAAATATGCTACAATAATCTATCCAATATAAAATTAAAAATATTTTGATTTTTAAAATTAATCTGGACTTAAGGACCAATTTCTCAACTCATTTTTTTCTTGAAAGAAGAAATGCTACTAAATTGTAATTTGAACAAAATTCTGATCTTATTTCATTGGTAGTAAACAGAGGTTAAGCAATTTCACCTCTTTGAACATTTTTCATTCAATATCATTCTTTATTATTTTTTGTGCATTGCTGAGAAACACTGACAAATGATTTTTTAATTTTTTTTTCCTAGACAGGGTTTCTCTGTATAGCTTTGGAGCCTGTCCTGGAACTTGCTCTGTAGACCAGACTGGCTTTGCACTCACAGAAATCTGCCTGCCTCTACCTCCCAAAAGCTGGGATTAAAGGCGTGGGCCACCACTGCCTGGCAACAAATGATTTTTATTTTTCTATTTCTCTTATCAAAAATACAAATAACTACATTTTTAATACTTTTGAGTAAATGTTTTGATCATGAAATGACAATCATTGACAGAAAATATTATCTGAGGCACAGGATAACATTAAAACATATTTAATTAATTTTAGTGTAGTTTTCTTTTTATAAAATCTAATCACCCCTTTCTATGCATTTAACTTTCCTTATTAAGACCAGTTTGTTAAAGTTGTCATGAGAAGCTATCTAGGGTTGAGCTCTGAAGCGTGTGAGAAACTCACAAAGCCTTGGAGGTTAAGGAGGGACTGCAACACATATGAAATAGCTTCGGAATGGTATAAGGGGTAGAGTTTGGAGAATTTTGAAAAGTATCTTAGATACCTCCATTGACTTGAACTGGAAGAAGTATTATTTGGCAATAAGAAACAAATATAAAAAGAAATAGAACACTGTTTAATATATGATTAAACACTGAGAATGTTACATACTGAGTTAAGGAAGCAAGACAAAGAAAATCATATATCTTAATATTCAACTTCAAGGAATATTCCGATGAATCAAACTCATAGCGACATATCTGACTAGTGTTTTATTGAGGTTTGTGGAGGGGAGATTAGAGGTGAGGCTCATAGGGGCTCCCAAGGACTGAACTGACAACTAGAGAGAGAGCTAACACTAGTCTGACCTACACCCTCTGCACATTTGTTAGTGTTGTGTAACTTGTTCTTCTTGTGAGACTCCCAGCAGGGAGCAGGGGATGTCTCTGACTCTGTTACCTCCTTTTGGGACCCTTTCCTTCTACTGGGTTGCCATGTCCAGCATTAGTGATGGTGGTGATGGGGAGGTGCCTAGTCTTGCTATGGCTTTGTGTGCCATGGCTCATTGATGTACATGGAAAAGCTGCACTTTTTGGAGGAGAGGGAAGAGAGAGTTGATGGGAGGGAAAGGGGGAGGTTGGGAGTGGTGAGGCTGGGGGAAGGGAAAGGAAGAAGGTAGGCTCTGATGGGGCTGGGAAGAAATTAATTAATTGCTTAATAAAAATAAAATAAATTAATCCATAAAAAAGAAATACTGATGACAGGAGTTTTCTATGGTAAACTTTCGCAGAAGTGAGGGCAATACTATTTCAAATTATAAAAAAAATGAGATGATCCTTGGTATGTAGTTTCAGAATATCCATGAAAATGAGTTCTGCAGTTATGTGGAAAATAGAATTTGTAAGCAATCAATATGCATATGAAAACTTAGATTTTTCAATGTAATTAAAGATAATGCTCATACTCAAGGGCTAAAAGATAGAACAAGGGAAAGACGGTCAAACATTAGGTTTAGTATGCAGGAATCGATGCTTTGAAATCTCATCCAATGTACATGATGGTTAAAATAAGACTAATATTTAGAGAGTGACAAGGATCAAATAAGTGTTTAGCTTTGGAATGCTTTGTTAGCTTATCACAAACATCAATATTCAGACTACAAATCACACAGAAAGCTGGTTTAAATCATAAATACATCTCCTGTCCACTTCCTGCAATCAAATCAGAGGTATGTAGAATGAAAAGACTATGCCCTTTTCTCATCTCAACAAAATAAAACTTTCCCCCAACATAAACAAAAGTTGGGAGAAAGTTACCTCCAGAACATCGATGGTGAAGCATTTTTTTAAAAGAAAGTTTCCCTGTTGAATCCATATAAATCTTATTCAGTTCATGAGGAATTTGATATCAGCATGATAGATAAAAGAGTTTAAAATAAGAAGGAATGGGAGACGAAGGAAATACTTGTGTATCATTAAGTCTGTATTAATAAAAAGCAAGCTAATCAAAGCATGCTGCTGTATAACCAGTACTAAAGTTAAAGGAAAGGAGAAGCAAGGAGAAGAATGGTAGAGACAGCTCAGGGACAGAGCTTGAGTCCTTGTTGGTAGGTGGGAGGGCTGAGAGTTCAAAGTTTTCTTGGCTACATTTCAAAATGTCTTTGGACCAATGGTATTTTATGACTCTTCTCCTCGTCTTTTTGACCAAGGAGTCCATACATTTAATCTTATGCCTTCTCTGCCACTGTATGTATAGAAACTTGATAACAGACAGCCTATCCAATTAGTTAGATAGTTCTATACATAGTGAGGAGTCATGAGGGGAAGAAGGGAGCATCCTATCAGATTTGTGTTACCTAGGTGATGAACTTCTAGATCTCCGAACTGATGAGAAACTAGTAAGGCTGAAGCATTTGGGGTATGTGGAAATAGGGTGTGATTTTTCAGACTCAAAGTTAATGTTTCAAGATGATGAACTTCTAGATCTCCGAACTGATGAGAAACTAGTAAGGCTGAAGCATTTGGGGTATGTGGAAATAGGGTGTGATTTTCAGACTCAAAGTTAATGTTTCAAGATGACGTTTTGAGCTATTGTGAATAATAATATTTTATATGAGTTTCTGTAGATTATGGGTCAAGGACAAAGATTAGTTGGCAGAATTTTGGCTCTCTGTCCCTTAGGACTTCATGTGATGCTTAGAATAGTAACAGGTATAATCATACTTTGTTAGGTAGTTTCCCTATAAAAAATGACTATATATATACATATAGCTTAAAATATACATCCTTTTGTTCTTTTGAAGTTCTAGAAGCCCTCTGTCTAAATTCAAGACATTAACTCAATTACTGTCCCTGTGAACAGTCACACACCATAGAGTCTTCTCAAAATCTTTAATATTCTTTGGCATGCAATTGCCTGTCTTCAAACTCTGCTGTGGTCATCAAACACCTTCTTATTCCTGTGTTTGTTTCTACAGTTATTCATTGTACATTGTCTATCTGTGATATTGGATTTAGAATTCTTTATGTCTACTGTGACCTCCTCTGAACTGCTAATTTTGATTTCAATTTAACCTTCCTTAATATTTTAAGCCTGCTATAAGAAAATGATAGATTTTTGGCTGGAATAATACACATTTATTTTATATTCTGGAAGATGAAACATTCAAGAACGAAAATTTATATATAGAGGTTCCCAGTAAGGTCCTACATTGCAGCTTGCAGATTAATGACTCCTAGCTATATCTTGTCAAGTAGAAAGTCACATCTGTAATCTCTTTATTCCCTTAAAAGGTTCCTAACTGCATTAGGATAACTCATCAAGATCTAAACCTAATCATATCCAGAATCCTCTCTAAATAATATCAACTTAGTTAATTGACATTAAGAGAAGATACAAAAAAATCTATCCCTACTAACAACCGTTTCCAAATATGGTCTTATGATGAAGTCTTGGTGGACACAAATGTTGAAGGGACACTATTACATCTAACAACATCACTAGTCATTTGATTTAAAGCATCTTCAACTTTCAGGCCTGCCTAATGTAATCATATGAATTCCCTAAAGTAGTGTTTACAAAGGAAGGTAAAACAGTAAGTTAGAGAGTCATACCTTAAGGAAAAATAGGACTTGACAATAGTTTTTGAGATAATAAAATGATCTGTTTCAAAAGAATGCACAGACTTAGAAAGTGTCTGCATGCTACAACTTCCAAACAACTTAAACCAAAATGTATAAGGGGCATTAACAGTTTAGATAATGATATGGCAATAAAAATGCAAGAATGCATTTTTTTCAAATGATTATTAATTTTAATAGCAAATTAAATGTTGTCACATATTCAATCTGACACTCCAATTCAGGAATTTTCAATAGAATGTATTCATTGGAGAAAACACCTTCCATATTTGGATCCTATACTAAGAAGACCACATTGGATAATACAAAAACCACATGAACATCCTGGAGGAGACAACATATAATTAGAAAAGAAGTCAAGACCCCTCTGGCAGTTCGTCACATGAAAGACAGAGCTAGTTTAGCAGTGACCATGTCATCTTTATTTAGTTCAGGAAGATTGGTCAGAAAACAGCATTGAGTCATTCCAAGTCCATGACAGAAAAATTCAAGAACAGTGTCATGATCTTGTTTTTAATAACTTTAAATAACTTTGTTCTAAAGAAATCAATAACTTGAAAATAGTCTCCTTTTGAAGGCACATGATATAATCTGAGCCATGATCATGACTTGTGCGAAACTTTCACACAACATGAAGCATTTTGGCTTGTATTTGAAAGTTTCTTTGTGGACTAAATTATTTGGAGTCACTGAAGTTGATTTGTGGAGGGTAGAAATATATCACTATGGTAGAAGATAATCATTAGAGACAAGCTATAGGGAAAGAATTCTTTGTAATTCTGCCAGGACCCTACTCTAGAATCTTGAGCTAGCTAAGACAGATTCTTGAGACTACTTAGAACCACAAAGAAATTCCTATCTTCCTCTTAGAATTATTTATTTGTATTTTGCGAAAATAAATTAGTGTCACCCTTTTCATGCTCTTTGGAGGTGTACTTAGTAAGTAATTTTCTGGAGTTGAGGTTGGGCAGAAATTCTAGCTCCTATTCATAAACCACCAAGCCTCCTAACTTCCTGGATTATCACCTGGATTATCACTCACTGCACTTGCTGGGCAATCTCTAGTTTTCATTCTACTGCCTCATAAAAACCATACTCAAGGAACCAGCTGTAAGATATTGCTGTGGCTTCTGCATTTGCTGAAAGTAATAAACTTTAGGTCAGACTGATCCAGGAAGCCTCATGGTGGCTTTTATATATGAATATATGAAACTATGAGGCCTGACTTGCTAAACTGTAAGTATAATACAATATAGATTTCACAGCCACTAGCTTAATGCCAGTGTAGCCCCAAATGCTATAATAAACTAAGTCAATATATTTCTAAGTGAATTACCTCCTTACATTTCACCTGTTATATCACTTTCCTCACAAGAGAACAAATTTTAAAAAAGGAAGTACAGGACAAACTTCCACAGCTTATGTAATATATTTCAATAATAAAATCCTCGGGCCTAATTTGTATCATATAGTAGTTTGTCCCTACTTTCTTTTTGAGGGTGACCTTGCAGTATAAACTTCTTTGTCTTACATGCAAATTATCATATAGATTTTTTGGTGGTGTTTACTTGGTATCTGTAATGTCTAATCATGGTTGTCAACTTGATTGAATCTTTAATGCAGTAAAACCCAAGCTGTTAGGTACAACTGTGAGGTTTTTTTTTTTTTTTTCTCTAGATTGGATCATTGGCAGGGGAAAGACCCACAGTCAGTCTGGGCCACGCTTTCTGGTGCTAGCTTATAAAAAGGACATGGAAGAAGGAAGCTTTTTTCTAGTTGTCCTCGCTCACCCCGGCTAGTCCATATATTCTGCTGCCTAGGCATCTCTGTGAGATATCCCGTGTTGAATAACTATGGGGTTCTTGGCCTTTCTGTTGGGAGACAGCCATTATTGTGCTAGCACACTACAGTTTTTAAGTCACTCAGACACATTCCAATTTAGTGTATACAGATCTGTTCTATCAGTTCTATGCCTCTAGTGAATCCTGACTAATACAGTATCTATCATGTTGCTTACCCCCTACTCATGCACCAGTATGTTCATAAGTCAACTTCACTTTATAACATTCTTCACTCTTCTCTTTCAGTCACTTTTTACCAGGTTGGTCATGCTTAAAATACTTCTTACTGTTGTGTACTATGTCACTTATCCCAGGAAGTATCTCTGAGGCATTAGAATCTACATAGCTTCTCTGTCTAGTCTCTTAGGTAGAGAGATGATATAAGAAGACATACTTAGTTTTCAAATTTGGAGGCTATCAGGTTTAATATTGAGTCTGAATCCCAGGAGAGAATGATAATATTGAGAGTAACTTAATTAGCCAATGGCAATATTGATAATATTCTTCACAATCTGCGTTCACCTCTCTTCTTTATTTAAAGTCATGTAGAAAGAAAGAATGGGTGTCTACTATATTTATGAACATTATAATGACTAGGACTAAACACTTGTATTGAAAAAGTAAATTCAACAAAAGAGACATAGCTGGGATTTCATACTTAGAACCACAATATCCTGACATCTGACTTCTGCCTACAACTCTGTAACTTCCACACTTGTGGGGATCTATCTATGGTTTTCATCTATTTCACTTTTCATTCATCTTGCTTCTGTCCACATAGCCTTTCCAGTTTCCACATGTTGCTAACATATCAACATTCTTGCCTAAATCTACATCACTCCTTGAGCTTCAAACACTTCTTTCTAAAAGCCTACAAGTTTCAACTATTCTGTCCTCTCCAGATACTTATCACATAGTTTCAACTATTAGTTCCTAAAAGCCTGTGGAAATCACTCAATAAAACATTTCTTAGGTGGCTTAAAGCCTGTATATTGTAAAGGATTCTCATTAAAACTCTCCTTCTCTAACATTGACCTTTTCTCTCTTTGTTCTGTTTTTTAATAGTAACATCATTCAACCATTTGATTGATCCTAAAAACAGAAATATTCATTGAACTATAATTCTTTATTATATCCATGGCCAGTTTTTTAACATTTTTCATGCTACTGATTTCATATTCATTTATTCCACTCATTAATTATTCTAATAAGTATGTATCAATGACATAATAAATTTTTGTGCTGTTCTAAGTGCTAGAGCTATAGCATAATTAACTTCTGTTTTAGAGTATCACATATAAGACAATGCAATAAATAATATAGCTAAAGACCATGAAATATCACCAAATCTTTTACATAGAATATTCTTAAGAATTTTGTCAATTCCTACTTGAGAACACCAGCTGTAATAGTTTTATAAAGGACAAAGTATAGTGAAAATGAATTTGTCTTTTTATTGATGAGAATGATTGTCCTAAAGAAAAGAAAAGGTGCAATAGGTGACCAGGAGAGTTTACACAGGTTCTTGATGAGTTCAAGCTAAAATTTTGAGTAAACAGAACCATCATAATATATTTTTGGAACCTATATTCTTCATCCTAGAAGTGATTTTAAAAGCCCAGTATTGTTGTGGGGATAAAAAGGATTAATTTATATTAGATGATTAGAAAATATATGTATGAATATTAACCTATTATCAACCTTTGTGGTATTTGACATTCATTGTCAACCTCACTGGATTTAGAATTGCCATGGAAAAGTGCCTGGATGGTGCACACATCTACTGTACCTGCAGAGGAATGTCCGGAGCAGAGTAACTGAAGCAGGAAAGCCTACCCTGAATGTAAACTACACAATTCTGTGGAGTAAAGGTCCCCAAAAATGAAAGAAGAGAAAGAAAAATTCAGCCAAATGGAACAAATCCCTTTTCTCTGCTTCTCTTTTCTTTGTTATTTTATTTTATTTTTCAGATTATAATATAATTGCAACATTTCTCCCTTCCCTTTAATCCTTTCAGCCCCCAGGCATGTGTCCTTCCCTGTTTTCCTTAAAATTTATTTTTTAAAAAACTATTATTTCATGCATATATGTATGTGTATATACATATATATTCCTAAATATAATCTGCTCAGTTGTATAATGCTAGTTAATTGTGTGTGGGTTTTCAGGGCTTCTTAGTTATGATATTTGCTGCTCATCATGCTCTTTCAGACACTGCATTGATCACTCAGAAATAGTGAACTAAGCAAATTATTCATCAAGTAAGCAGTTTCTTTCTGATATTTGGGCCCCATTAATGAAAAAGATTACTATGAAAGGAAAATGGCACAAGATGAGCTATCCGTCTGACTAAACCTGTTAGTGTGGTTCTTAAACATTTGGAGATAGTGTGTCAGAAGTATTTGGAAGAGTTTCATAAACTGGCCTAGAGAAGTTCTATAATGCTCTAAGTTGGGATTAGTGGGCCATTCTTGTGGAAATCACACAGTGCCATATATGAACATAATACTATGGTGATGTTTCAGATGAGAATACAGCAGTACACAGAGATTGAGTAAGATAGCAACCCTGTTCCAGTATGACAAATAATTTGTCTATAATTTTTTTGTTTTGAAACTTCCAATGACACTGAGTTTAAAAGCAAAGGACTACTTACATAGGCAGAAAAAAATGTCAAGAGATCATTGCATTTAGTCTGTAACATGGATATTGCTGTTGTTTTTGTAAAGGCCTGCTACAAATCTGGAGAGAAAGACAGAGAAAAATAATTTTAAAAACATGTAGTTTGGTCAGAAATGGAGCACATTGAAAGTTGTGAGTAGGGTGGTATGATTGTCATGATTGGCACTAATAAGAATGCAGTCATGCATTGTGCACTGAGAAAGTAGAAAAGAGCCCTTGAAGGTATTTCAAAGATCAGCACAGTCCTGACTATCAGAAGTTCCAAGATATAAAATTATTGTCCCAATTCAAAGCCTTTCCCTTGAATAGACAGAACTGTTGGAAATTCCTGTTAAATAGAGTTTCCTGGGGAAATGATACCCTGCCACACAGAAGCATGCAGTTGACACTCTAGCCTTAGTCTGTAGAGGGTAGATACTGTTCAAGGGACTGCACATTTTATCATCATCCTTATGAAGAATGCTAGTTTAGTAAACTGAAGAATGCAGTGGGTACATGTTCATGGAGCCTATGGCTGCTACTTCCTAGGAAGGTCTGGGAAGCCTAATGATGTGTAGCAGTGCAGAAGTTCCTTTAGAGAACCCCTGATATGGTGATATACGAAGCTGTGAAGGAGAAGCCTCAGATACACTGGGAACATCGTGATGTTGGGATGCTAAGTTCTGGAATATCTGCCCTGGAAACTGATATACACTCCCTGGCACTATCCAGGATAGGGGTCACATTGTTGCAAATGACAAAGCTATAGGGACAGGGATGGCCAAGATTCTGGAAGCTTACATCATGATAACACTTGCCTTAGAAGCTAAGACATGTAGCTGTAGCAACATGTGTTTTCCCTGTTCTGTTTCATTCTTGCTTTGCCTCAGGACTTTGTTCCTATTCTCCCAACACTACCTTTTGGAATGGAAATGTTTACTTTGAGCCATTGTGTGTTAGGAATATGCAACTTGAGCTCTATTTTATAGGAACTCACAGATAATGTTTGCTTGAACCTTGAAGAAAACTATGAAATTGGCTATGAACAATCTTAAGACAGTTAAGTCTTTTCAAACTCATAGAAATGGATTGAAGACATTTTCATTATGATAATAGAATAAACTATTTTGGGGCCTAGGGTGGATTATTATCTAGTGTAATAGATTTTAGTGTTCAGTTGATAAGGGTAGGAGTCATAATGATTATTAGTCTTAACTTTAAACTTGACTTGGTTGAGAGTCACATAAAAGACTGGTGAAATACACATCTAGATAAATCCACAAACACAATGGTGGATATTATTTAAGGAGATCAAACTCTATCCTAATGTACACAATGCTACCCCATGGAGGAGAGGATGAAATAAAAGCAGCAGCAGAAGAATTCTAGCTGAGCATGGACAAATACATTTATCGGCTTGCTGTCTATCATAAGAAATTTTTCATTGTGTTCTCTTGGCTATTTTAGCGAAAGGATGATACTGATGTTTTACAGTTCCTTGAACAAATATTATATTTTTTACATTTGAAAATACATGAAAACCACCACTCAAAATGGGATGAAAAAAATATATATAAAATATGTGTGTGCTTCTCTTAATAAAATTAGTTTCTGTCATTCTGCAAGGTGAATAGATTCATGTGTTTTCAGGTTCTGGGAGGATCCTTCAAGTTAGTCACAAAGGAGTGTTAATTAGATAAAAGACGAATTCTAGTCTTTACCTGAACAATAGGAGTTTAAAAGCAGAACAAGAGCATATAATTTCTTGCAAATTAAATTTTTAAAATCTTAGTTGATATTTTTAGGGTATTTTCATTCAATTTGATTCTGCTATTGAAAAAGAAAATCATGCCCAGACTTTCCTTTTAAATAATGGTTATGTTCCCTGCCTGTTCATCCTTTGGTCTGCCTGTCCATTGTATTAGAGGTCTGGATGAATTTATTTATAGCCATAATCTTTTCTTTGGATAATAGCTAAAGCTAATGGTGTATCATCTGTACAACCCTGCAGTCTATCTTTCCTGATTCCTCGGGGTACCTATCCCCTGCACCTCATCAGTCCATTGGATCTCAGAACAGACATCATCCTTAAAATCCCATTTGTACCATTTGGATCAGGTCAGGAAGAGTAATAGCTCTAATCTTCCTGGAGTGATATTATTAATCTTGAGCAGGTGAGCTCCAAGGTACTTTCTCTAACCTACACATTTAGAAAGAAGAAGCTTCAGGGCTGTAATGAATAAGGCTAAATGGAAGCCTGCAGCATGAAAGGAAATGATTGCAAGATTAAGCTGTGCTTGAGGTTTGTACTTAAACTCTGTTTACACTGCAGAATCAAGAGCTTTAAGAAAACTAAAGAGAAATATTAAATGGCTCTCAATTTGACAAGTCAAAACGTCATTCAATTATTTATATTTTTCTATCAGAGGCTCCATAAAAATCATAACTCAGTGAATTTTTTCTAATATTTTATCAAATTTTCAATGGCTTGCTGAAAGCACTGTGTTCATTTTTTTCACGGGCCTATTTCTATATTTGACAAAGAAAGCTATTACAGCTGCAGGCAAACAAAATACAATAAAGCATCTTTATTTGCCTTTGTCTCCATTGCATTTGCAAATCTCATGATGGTCAGTGAAATCCATCTCTTTATGCATAACATGAAGGGTGTGGCTTCTTTATTATAAATAGTTTATTTCCACTTAGGAGGCAACTCCTCTGTTATATCAAATACATTTCTATACACTGTACACGTTAAAATGTCAAACTCTCTGCATTATACTGTGAAATCTGTTTCTTTGATAATCTTCTCTCAGTGTGTCATCAGGATATGATGTGCGAGAAGTGCAGATGTATGCAGATTTTATGGCAACATAGAGAATTTTCAGATCACCCCTTTTTATGGCACTGAAAATATTTAAACGTAAAAGAAAAGAAGTTGTTTTTCCCGTCTGTTTGAATTTATTCTGTTTAGAGAACTGATATAGCATTATTTTGTTTCTGGACAAAAATGTATTTTATATTGTTCTCATGATTCATTAATCTTGACATTAGGTTCTGAGAAATTATCCGTTATAGTGGTCATATGTGTTTTGTAAGCCAAAAATATTATCTCCAAAATTCAGATTATTAATTTGACATGAATATAAATAGATAAGATTAAAGAATGAAAATTGAATCCAGTATATTATACATTATATTAGAGCTAATAAACATGAGGAACTTAACTATTCTTTTTATGTCATGCCTACCTCATGAGTAAAATAGAAAGCATAATATATATGTATATTCTTGGGAACTACTTATTGTAAAATACATATTTAAGTATTTCTCTAAATTCTTTAAAATAGTATTAGCATCAACCATATTAGCATCACTTTATATGGAAGACATTAATGCCCATAGATTTTAAAAAATCATGCATCTGTCAGATACTAGAGACAATATTCAAAGGTAGAAATGTGACTCTAGCTTAGTATAGCATTATGTTAAATGCTCTTGTGTTGAGGAAGATTTTAGAGAGATGAGATGCATTCATTCTCAATCTTGCTGAATGTGGTAGTTGAAATGTTGAAATGGTCATTTTTATACAAACTAAGGTGTGAGCTACTTATAAACAGTCTAATTATCACTGGAAATTAGATATATACCTTTGTATATAATATATAATTATATATAATATTGTAATAATTATATATAATACATATATACCTTTAAAATATCATATTTATGTAGCAAAGGGCCTTAGTACAGAGGAGAAAGGACTTTATAAAAAACGAGATAGTCACTTTCCACTGCTGATAAGGTAGTGCTCATCTACAAGTAAGAGTTTGATTTTTTTTTATCACTTGCATGCTGGAAATCAAAGTGAAACTCTTTTGTGCTTTATTCTTCTGTGGCAATTTTCAGAGGCCATTTAAAAACAATTTCTAATGATCTTTGTCCATTTTTATTCATCATGTTATGTTTGAATTAATTTATGTATAATCTATTTCATTCCATTTGGCTTGGATTCATTGTAGAAGACTTTTAAGTAGGTTCATCCCTACTGTAAGAAAGATTATACACTTTATGCTATTCATTAAATATTCTTTTGGATTTTATAATGCATATTTCATGCAACAAAGATCAAGAGAAATAATATTTCTAACTTTGTCCTGAATCACTGAACTTTAGTACATTTCAACTCTAGCCATTCAACCCTAACTTGAATGTCTTTAATTTAGTATGTTCAAACAATTTCACAGCATCACATACTACTGAAAGATCATCTGGATAGAGGACATTGCATATATCTGAAATCTTCAGTTCAGCACATTTTTACAAAGTGAATATGTAATCTCATTTATGAGCACATCAATCATTTCATTTTTAGTTCTACAAATCAATGATTTTTTTAGAACTCTTAAAAAATTTAGGTTTCTGAAATGTTATCTATTTTTTTTTCACTGAACGACATAAACAAATCCAAAAATTCATAGGACAGCCAATTAGAGAAATGTGTTATGATTACCTGTTCTTTAATTTTTTGCTGTTGTATGTAATATTTCACAAAAGTCCCTATCTCATGTCATTCACACTACTTACACACATTTTAATAAAGTAAATCCCTAACTTCTATATAATTATGAATAGATACAGACAGAAATGATATTATTTAGTGTATTAGTTAAACTTGTAATCCATTTGGTAGTAAAAATTTGTTCGAAGAAAAATGTAAACATACACAGGATCACAGCCACCAACTCAAGCATGCACCTCCTGTTCAACTTCAAGCCATGCTTGCCAGAAATCCCGGTCAATGGCCTGCAGTCCTTCTCTTTCTGTTAGACCCAATCCCTTAGTATCAAGCCTAGGTCCTAGCACTGCAACAGATCGCCAACTTCGGCCTCCCTTCACCACACTCCATATTCCTTGTGGAAACCACAGAGCATCCCCTCAGAACCTCCCTCCATCCACTCATCCCTGTATCCCAGGCTCCAACACCAGCAGGCATTCCCTGTGAACATACCAGCTGATCAGATGAGAAAAACAGGCAATAAACAGCCATCACACTCCAAAAATCCAGAGAGGAAACATAATCCAAGGAACAAAATACCCACCCAACAAAGTCAAATTCAGAAATCAGCATCTAGATTTATAATCTTCCAAAGCCCATATTCCTAGAAGCCAGCACAAAACACCTAGTCAATAACAGACAGCATCATATGTTTCCATTAAAGCCTGACTGTCCTGCCACAGCAGGTCTGAAATAGTCCACTATAGCACAAGCTTAAAAATCACCTATATGTAGATGACAGAGATCTTTAAAGAGGAAAGGAATAATTAATTCTCTTAATGAAATGCAGAATAGAAACACAAACAAACAATGGGGGAAATGAATGAATCCCTTAAAGAAAGGCAAGAAAATGAAGAAAAAAACCAAAGACTTTAAGGTAATAAATAAAAAGGTACAAGACCTGAAAATGGAAATGGAATCAATAAAGAAAACACAAACTGAGAGAAATCTCGAGGTGAAAATTATAGGAATTTGAACAGGAACTACATAGGCAAGCTTCTCCAAAAGAGATGGAAGAGAGACTCTCAGGCATTGAAGATAGGATAGAAGAAATGAGTACACTGGCCAAGGAAAATGTTAAATCTAAAAATCTCTGATACAAATAATCCAGGAAATGTGGAACACCATGAAAAGATCAAACCTTATAACAATAGGAATAGATGAAAGAGAAGAATCCCAACTTAAAGGTCCAGAAAAATATTTTCAACAAAATCATTGAAGAAAAATTTCCTAACCTAAAGAAGGACATGCCTATAAAGATACAGGAAGCATACAGAATATCATATATATTGGACCAGAAAATAAAGTCACAGGTGCTATCTCAGACTACATCTTATCACATTTTGCCAGGAAGAAAAGCCTCCAGTGCACTAACTGTGTACATGTACTTGAGTCATTAGACAAAGGAGTTCTACAGACTGCAAAAGAAAAAAAAAAACTTCCAGGATATTTTGTCAAAGATAGTGGTTATTACTCTCTACAACCTTGTACAAAGGCCCTATTAATGAAACACCACTTATGTCATCAAATGTGGAGAAATCCAACTTGTACCCAACTAGAAGTTTCACCCATACCAAATCTCATACAACATGCTACAAGATGCACTGCATACTACCAGAAGATAAGTTTAATCCCCAGTAACACTGTTACAAACCCACAAACCTACAACAACAATCCACCTGTAAGATATATTTCTACCACAGTGGCAGAAAGGGAGTACCTAACACCTTTTTGAGTGAATTATAGGCATGCTCCATAAAATGAAACCCACATCTGACACTGCTAAATTGAGCAAGAGCCTGAGACTAAATGAGTCATGGGACCTAGGTGATAACCTACCACTATATCCATAGATTAGCTTCTCACTCAACCCATAGCAGAGAAGCTTCTTGCAATAAGTGTTATTTAACACAGATAGTCAGAAACAGACCATGAGTTGAAAGTAAGTTTCCTTTTCTGTCTCTCAGAAAGCAAAAAGGCATCTAAGATATAATAATAAAACAGCAAAAAAAAACCCAAACCAAACCAGAATAGGATATAACAAGATAAAAATATTTAGAAAATAACCTTAAGAAACAATATGAAGGGCAATCGTTTAAAGTTTGTTAATAATGTTCTTTTTTTAAATTCAAGGTCTTTAGGTTTTCTTTTCATACAGTATATTTTGATCATATTGTTGCCCTCTCTCACCTTCTCCCCACTTCCCCACACACTCAACTTAGCATTATTAATGTCTCTCAAATTAATCAAAACAACAAATCCACAAAAGACAAAAAAGAATTCCAAAAGAATGTTTTGTTTACATGTGCATCTGTTTTCCTACCTCCTAATCTCCTGTATTAACCAGTTCTCTCTCTCTCTCTCTCTCTCTCTCTCCCTCTCCCTCTCTTCTTCCTTTCCTTCCCCCTTTCTCCCCCCTCAGTCAAATAAATGCAAACAAGAAACAAAACCAAAAATATGGAAATCAAGACAAGCAAATGACATTAACAAAACAGTAATATCAAAGGAAGAGAAAGGGCATATACACTCTCTTTCCCTACCCCACTCTCACACTTCATCTGTCCCCCTCTCTTTCCCACTTTCACACACACACACACACACACACACACACACACACACACACACACACACACCAAGGAGTAAATTTTGTATTTACCAACTACTCCTGAGCTCGAGGCATACCTTGGGGTGTAACTGATACACAGTGACACTGCACTGCAGAAAAAAATGAGTTTTTCTTTCCTGGTAGGTATCAATTGGATAGTGCTTCCCAATTAGAAGTAAAATTTGTATCTACCTCCCTTTCTCAGTCTTGAAATTTTGTCTAACTTAAACTTATATGGGTTTTTGTTCCTGTTGTCACAATATCTGTGAATTCATATGGCATCATTCCTTTTGTGTCTGGAAGGCAACTTCCTTAGAGTCATCTACCACTTACACATAGTAGAAATTTTCTCTCTCTACTTTCGTATAGATGGTTAAGTCTTAAGGGGAGATGTTTGATGAAGACATCCAATTTAGATGAGTACTACAAAGTCTCTCACTTTCTGTTCATTGTCCAGTTCTGGGTGTCTGTGTTATTATCGATCTACTTTTAGATGCTTCCCTGATGTTGGTTGAGTGAGACTTTAATCAGTAGCTATAACAGCATGCTACTAAGAATACATTGTTCAGTGGGTGTTCTTCTAGGTATCTTGGTCTATCTATTTTCAGATTCTTAGCCACATTAACATTGTCAGGTATGGATTCCTTCTCCTGTACTGGGCCTTAAATGTAATAAAAAAGTGGTTGCTTACTCCCATATAATCTCTGCCATGATTGTACCTTTGTGTCTTGCAGGCAGGTTGTTATTGTAGGTTAATGGGTTTGTAGTGGATGATATCAAGGAATAATTTTTTTCACTTCACAACATGAATAGTACCTTCTAGCACAGTTAACATCTGTCAGTAGGGGTGAAGCTTCTAGGTGAATACCAGGTCAAGATCCCCATGTTCAATGGCATAAGTAAGTGATGTATTCAACAATAAATCTTTATCATTAGTGTGAAGGATAACAAATAGGAAGACAGTAGAAAGATGTGATATTTGTATGCTAATTTATTCAAGGTGATATATTATTTATGGTTTTTCATAAATTTTCTCTAAAATCTCTAGATCAAAAAGACAGACAGTGGCCATCAGTTGGTCTTTTATCCTGTATTAGCTGTTAAGGAAGCTTGGTAGACCCTGCCATTTTTGCAACCTAAGTGATTCTTAAACTCAAAGTTCTGAAGGAATGGGATGGAGAGTCAGGAGAAGGTTCTTCTCTAGAAATATAGAGGATTGTGGAGACTCCAAAATGCAATGATGAAGCAGTGCTTCAGTATACAGAAGGACTAGGGGGAACTAGGAGGTATCTGAATTTCTAGAGCATAAGAATTTGCATGAGTGACTCAACTAGATGAATCAAGGTACAAAGTGAAAGAAATGAGGTATTGCATTGCTTCATCATTGCATTTTGGAGATTATGGTTTCAGGCATGTTACATGATTAGTTAACCCAACACTATTTTCCTGTGCATGGTCCACATGTATTTCACAGCATGACGTACTGTTTTCCTACTAATGGAAACCATAATCTTGATGTTGAGGACTCACAACAGAGAAAATGACTAACTTCTGAGCCACAAAGCCAATGCACAGTAAGGAGGCTTATTTCAGTCTGAGACATAGCATTTGAAAATTTATAAAAACACATTTTTGTTTTCTAGGAAAAACATCAATTTTCAGTAAAAGAGATTTAGCTTGAAATGTCAACATCAAACCAAAATAGCACTACCCAAAAGACCATTTTGCTTTTTATTCTTAAGTATTATTTCTTGGTGAATGTGACATTGAAGAGGTCATCAGCAGAACACAGAAAATGGGCTAAAAGGTTGATAATGGTAATTGAAGTCATTCCTACCTTTCACTAAAGCCCTCAAAATGGACAACAAGAAAATATTAAGTGAGTTCTGGAGATCTTGTGATTACAGCAGCACAGACTTCATGAAATGACAGATTTTGTAAAAGCATTAATGGGGATTCTATGGGGCTTCTCCCAGCTTTGACAAAGTAAACAAGTAGTGCTTAATATAATGGGAAGAAAATAAAGCTGACCTATAGTTATGAGTTATGATTTTAAATAATAGCATAAATCCTGTACAAAGGCGTAAAATCAACTCTTCAAAATGAATGAGGGTATGTTACTCTTTGGATACACGTGATTGTTTATATAACCATCAGTTGAAAGAAATTCTATGAAAAGAAATTTCCTTAAATTTTCAAGCTTTATATGAGTGCCAAGGAGTTCAATTTGTGGAAATGTTTTCTACGTATGATATAAGGAAATAAAAGGTATATTTGCAAATACAAACATGGCCTTGTCTTTGGAAAGAGAGTGCCAACAGCAAGAAACCACTGTATTGTCCCAGCAGTTCCCTAGGAAAGGAAGTAGATGGCATGGGTGCAATCTCTTAATAACAAAAATGGTGAATTGATAAGACAGTTTCCAAAATCTCACCAATAATTGCATCAGTGGAAAAATACTAATTGCTTGTGGATAGAAAATTTAGCTACTTTAAAGATAAAGATTCTTAAGCTAATACAGACATCTGATTACTGATATACTCTTAAGTTTTACCTTGGCTCTTCTGACATGGTCTTCTAAGATTCTTTTGAAAATCATTTTGAATTTTTTCTTTGTCACCACAATTATTTTTTAAAGAAAATTTTGTATTGAAATATCTTTTTAGATGAATCCTATTACAGAGTTATTTACGCTATTGTAGAAGTAATATTTCTGTGACTATTAGTATATAAAATTCTTTAGTCACTCTTTACTTCATCTTAAGCAGTGTTCCTGCCTCTTACTATGGATCATAGGCTCTGTAGCAAGGTACTGCTCATTCATCCAGTGTAGGTTGATTCCTGAACCATGCTGCCTAATTCCTACCAATCAAACTCTGTCTAGTCCCTATGGAATGAATATGCTTTATCTTATTCTTGTTCAGACAATATCATCTGCCTTTGTGTTTCTACTATGAAACATTAACACATTCCAAACAGGCCTCGATTCCTGGATAAAAAAGAACTCTGGTGTTTTACTTAACCCAAACTTGATAAATATTTCTGGAGATGTGAATTCAAGTTATCAAGCAGTTTATCCACTGAAGCCATTCATAGTCTTCGGGGTCTCTTTGACTTTTTGTGCTCTTTTCCAAAATTTTAAGTGTGTGTGTGTGTGTGTGTGTGTGTGTGTGTATGTGTGTACACACGTGCACACGCATGCATGTGTGCAAGTGCCCATGGAATCTGGAAGAGGGTATTAAATCCCTTAGACATGGAATTATAGGTGTTTGTGAGCCACTTGTAATGGATACTTGGAACTGAACTCTGATCCTCTGTAAGACCAGCAAGGGGTGTTAACCACTACAAACTCTTTCTTGCTATTTTAAACTGAAAGTTTTCTCTCTTCCTGGAAAATACATAATATAAGCCTATTCATGAATGAGATTGGCTATTAACCTCATTAGGTAATGACATCATGCCTATGATAGCCAATACCCTTCCTGACAAAAACTCACAGTGTCCCCATGTGCAGAGGTAAAGAGAAAATTACTTACTGCCTTGTAAGCAGCAAGTATGCTCCCACTGAATACAAAACCTGCTGATATCCTCCTCTTCAACTTCTTAGAATTATAAGAAATAAATAGACATTGTTTAACCACCCAGTCTGTGGAGAGTTCATACAATTAAATTAATGGAACATACATGGCAATCTCCCACTCAGAATATGAGTTCATAAATCTCAACCTGAAAGAAGTATATAAAGCAGTACTTTCAATAAATAAATTATTAATATATATGTTGATTTTTGTTGCAAATATTGTAGAGATGACTAATAGTTAGAATACATATTGACATACTATTGACCATACTTCACAGAGTGTGAGAGATGCCTTAATTATGACAGAGTTTCTGCACCCAGAGGAATTCTCCTGAGTATATTCCTCTTTGGTACACCATCAGTGTATACGGAACCAGTTTCCAATGAAATGAACACAATTGAGTGAATGTTTTTACACCCAGTCATATAAATATATCTAATTTAGCAATTGT